>JASDQU010308129.1:16211-41117 GCA_032191745.1 Picea mariana | reverse complement strand
TGGGCCATCCATCCAATACAACGAGGTAGCAACAACATGACTGACTTCATAATACAAATAATCGAATTACAACAAATTCATGTTTAAAACTCTGTGACTATCTCTGAGTGCGCAACCCAAAATTATCCATATCATACACAGTGGGAAGCCATACCTCAAACACCACGATGAAACATTTTCATTTGACAATTCTAAACACACAATCACAATGTCATTAACTCAACCCATCGTGTCGAGCTATCAATCTGATACAATATTGCTCAAAATAATCAAACTGCAATCAAAACCATGATGTCTAAAACTCGGGCTCATCCTTGATGACGTAATCAAATAACCATAACGCATATAGTGGATGGAATTTCCATAGTCATCTTAGTTGAAATAACCATTTTCCCAAAAAACTCATAGTTACATTGACCATTTATTCGTGGTGTAGGAACACCACACATACAAATGCACTACGCGGGACATCATTAAACAATTGTAACTAATGTCGAGTTTAACATCCCAATAATCTTTAATGCAAAATACAGTGACTGTGTATCAACCCCAATCTTCAATCAACCAATTCAATGTTGAGCTTATTACTTGGACTGTCGTAATAATCAACAACCCGAACTAACATGCTGTGGAAACCACACATACCCATGCATCGGCATGAAGCGATGATGTGACTTACTCAATTAAAAACAATATTGGGTTATCAAAACACCAGGAGAGTGACTGTGTATTTGATCTGTCCAATTAACCATGTAGGGTGTATCCATTGTAATAACATAGGCAACGCCTAGATACCAAAACCGACATGATTGTCACCTAATCAACTGGGCGAGCCTGTAATCAATTTTGTTGACAATACATACCCATCAACAATAGCCAATAGTAAACCCAACATGCCACACTGGTCTTCTCTATCAACCCTCAAACCTGTAGAGTTAAGGGTTTGCTCTGTGGCCAACACAGAGAAAGCTAGAGCCAACTCCTTTCAATGGTGAAAACCTCCGAGACCAACGGTGCATACACAGAGAGAACGAAAATTTATTTGTGTACAAGGTAACAAATCCCGCGACAGGAGGGGCTATGAATCAAAAAAGAAAAGCTCTAATTCGGCTTGGTAATAATATTTAATACACGCAGGGTATAACCCTCGTGGCTCTCCAGTCAACCAACTACAACGTTGAGGTGCAAATATGGTCGAGAAAGAAAAATATAACCCATTGCATGACCATTAATAGCGACAACAACCCAATGCCCAAGTGAACAAAATGCAGTGAAACAGAGTGCTTCCAGCCATTAAAACCCCATAAAAGCCAAAGACTAGGTAAGGTGATACGAATGTGTGAAGACAACCAGCCACCCAATACCAAACAAAAACCCTCCAACTAAACCAACAAGGATAACATAGAGCCCTTATGGTTGCTAACACCCAGGATGATCAATAACACTATGACTTCAACATTATTGCAAGGAAAACCATCACGCTTCATTCCAAAAATCATAATTTTACACAGTTGCAATACTTAAGGAAAACACAACCCATACATTCAAGCCAATATCCATTTCATAAATAGAGTAGAATCATGGATGGAAAAAAAATACATACCTGTAATCCAAGCACCTTAAAACGTGAGTTGGCCGAGTGGTTCCTTCTTGCTTGAAAATCAGAGCATAACCACAACAACAAGGTTGAACAATAGCTCGACTAGGGTGGCGACCAATGAAAGGAGTGAGCGTGACGCGCAATAAATGCATGTCACCTCCACCCACAATCAATTAATTCATTAGTACACTCCAACCATTAATCCATCAACCATTCATTTAACCATGCATTGGAATTGGCATCTATTACTTGTCAAACACACCACCCACATCATACCTTCCATTTCCAACTTGACCATATTATATATCAACTATATAATCCAATTAAGTAAACCATGTATCGAACCATCACCAATAACGTGACCCATATCATACTTACAAATCACCACTTCATATAACTCAATAAAATCACATAACCATTAGCTTATTGTTATGTTAAGTAATGACCATTAAAAATCAATGCATGTAGAGTAGCATATAACATAGTTTAAATTCTTCCCTTTGCATTTGTTGCATTGCTTTTCATTTCTTTCCAATTTCTTTTATGTGTTATTGCTAACATGTTTATTGTGCAGGTCTCCTAGTAATAGATCCCAATAAAAAATAGCAGTGATAACAAGGATAACATAGGCCGCTTGTAAAATAAAACTTGGACCTAGAGCAACAGAAAAACATAGAACATGCCTTCTCAATCGCCTATAAACCAATATTATATCACCATGTATGCAGTGTCGAATAGTAGCCCAACATCAAATAAGCACCAGACCTGATCTCCAATCTACAAGGGGGTCCTACCTACTAGTATTATTTAGCTTTTATAATAATAGGCTTTAGAAACACTTTGTGGGCAAAACTTCATTGCGATTTTAATCGTCAACAAACCGACGACTCCACAGGGAAATTTATTTTCAACAGATTTAGAACTCAAAACTCATGGTTTTGCAGACCGAGAACAATAGGTCCAGAAGATATAACCAGGAAGATTATGCAACAGTGGGAAGTGAGCGGATTTAATGGAAAGATGATCGGGAACTTGGGAATAATTCATGAAAAGTGTTAAGTATGAGGGTTTTTTACCACTGTATGCATAATCATTCGATCGGAATCGACTCTTATTTAAAGGAGAAAAATCAATGGATCTGCTCTTTTATTTCTCAAATGGATGAAGAAATGGCAAGAAGAAGCGAGAGATAACCAATTCTTTATAGGACAGTAGTGGGACTATATAACAATTTCAAGGGTCCTTAAGAGGAGACAATCATAACAGTTGTGTAAGCTTGATTTTTATTGACTAACAATGCTTTGCAGGAATGTCATTGTGGAAGAATCGATCCAACATCCTATCTTGACCAAATTAACTAAAAGATGATAGGAAACAAAATCATGATAGAATTAAAAATGCAGAAATTAAAACAATTAGCAATAAAAGACAAGAATGAAGAAGCGACAAGAAATGTTTTGAAACAGAAAGAATAAATCAAACTACTGTAAAGAAGAAAAGAAAATATCTCAAAAATGAAAGCAGAGCTAAGCTACTAATATACAGAGAATCCAATCAACATTTGAACTTTTCACGTTGGTCCTTCACAATATTTCAAGCGAGGACTGCTACTGCTGTAAGAAAACAATTGCTTCTCTAAATCCTTCAAAATGTAAGAGTTAATGTCCAAGACAAAATCAATTTGGAAAGGACCCAACACTTGGAATTCTGATGTAATTATCAACCCCTTGACGCACACGATTAAATCATCAAGATAGATATGGAGACTGACCAATTCATCAAAAGTTGTGTGTATAGGCCTTTTAAAAGTGGTACTTGCTTCAAGTAAGCCAAAAAGTAGGCATTTGTAAGACATAGTATCACAATTAGTAATAAAATTGGTTTTGTGAACGTTTTCCCCTTTTACCTTTATTTTATTGCAACTATAAGGGCTTCAACTGTAACTCTACAACTTGCTGCATAATTATTCTTGTATTGAGGGGGGGAGAAAGATTTCTCATAATAGCCTGACTGAAGGTGAGAAAATGATTGCAAGTTCTAATATGATCAGTGGTCTGCGAAGCAGGTCCCCAATTTGGAATTCATTCAGGGTGGACTGAAAAAATAATCCTAACCCTTAAGAAATTTCTCAACTCCCTTTGAAAGGTTTCTTTCAGTGCAGAGTTAAAAAGTCCTTGTTTTTGCCTAGCTGGTTTCATAGTATGTTGAATAAGACCCAGATCAAAACCATGAAGATCCTCATAAAACCAATCAAAAACATTTTGAAATCCACCGAGTAGCTCGACAAACCTCATCTCTTCTTTATTAGAACATTGGACATTTATTTTAACATTCGTTGAAGATTCATGTGTCCTAATGTTCATGGAGATGGTTTCAACCACCTTCCTTCATAACTCATCTTCTTTTTGTTCTTATTTATTGCCTACATCACTCTATGAAAATGAACTCTCAAGAGGAGTCAAGCCCTCGAGAATTTTATTGTTTTCTATGGATATAATCTCCTCAGGCTTAAGAGGTTCATATTGAATGAAAGAAAAAATGATATTATCATTAGGGAGGGCCTACCGATATTCTACATCGTCAGGGATATATGGAAAATATAGAGATTGAAAAGAAAAATCATGCCTGTGAGGTAAAAGTTGTTGATTAGGAGAAGCTGCAAAGATAACTAACTGACCAACCATTGAATTCAAATCCCTCTTAACATGAGTGATGTTGAAGGATAAAAGGTTCGAGATAAGCGCCCAAATAGTTTGGGAGTATCATTCCATCAGCTTGTTGCTAGGAGAGCACATTTTTCATATCAAGTTCACAACAAGCTCAGAATCTTCAAAAACTAAAAGGTGACCACAACCAAGATTAAGGGCATTTTCAATGCCTAATAATAAAGCTTCGAACTTAGTGACATTGTTTGTACAAGAAAACTCTAACCTGTAAGACAGATTATGAATTCTTCCTATAGGGGAAACCAAGATAATGCCAGCCCCATTACCTTCATTAGAACGTGAACCATCAAAGTGCATATGCCACATATCATCATCTAAATCGATTCTTTCCAAAGGAATATTATTCTCTTAAGAAAATATGGAATATACTCCTAGGTCCTCTTAGATATAGTTTACGCTAGATTGTGGAACACTCTCTATGTAGGGTGAAATGCTTCCCTCTCTAAGGACTATAATGTTCTTACCATTTTGAGGAATGAATAAATGTGTCCCGTCGAGTGAGAGGTATCCACCTGTTAAGGCTTGCCAATACCTTCCCAAGATAATTGAGTAATTTCTTACAGGCATATCAATTACCCGAATGCTGAGGGTTGTTCTTATCTCAGGATGAGCGCATAAAACCAAGGTCACATCCTTAATCTCACATATGGTTGTTTGTTGTAGACTATTATAGGAGAGCATTCTTCTGGCATTTTCATTTGTACGAGACAAGCCTAGCTCTTCCATAATAATCTTCGACATCACACTTGGGCCCGAACCACCATCAATGAGGCAACAATGGGCAATATTATCCATAATCTTTACAAAAATATAAAAAGGGGTATTTTTTACAGGGTATCTAAATTTATGTACACCTACTTTATTTACAGAAGAATCCTCTTCATTTACCTCTTCGGAAATATTGGCTACAACATAAGCTTTTCTTTCCATGAATTGTTTCAGATGCATCTGTTGTTCAGGGACGCCAACCATGTCTAGAAGGGTTGCATCTGCTTTGATTTTGGCCAACTAATTCAAGATATTGTATTTGGAAGAGGGGAGAGGAGGAGTTATTCCTTGACTCTCAGGAACCTTAGGAACCTGGAGAGTAGCAGCGGTTGAGGATGAGCTCGGGCCAGAAGAACTGCGGGGAGGATACAATTTTCCCTTGGGAGCATAGGCTTTGTTCCTAGTATTGATGACCATGACATCCTCTGGCTTTGTAAAATCTAGGACAATGTTGGTAGCTTCTGATATTTTACCAAAGATCTTATCTTTGACACTCTTCTTTACCTCACATATGGTTTCTTCGTGGTGTTCCTTGCAAAATTTACACCAACTTTGAGGCAAGATAGCTTTAGGCTGAAAATTATTTTCAACCAGATTTCTAAAAGGGGGTGCAGAAGAGGATGAATCTCTAGGGGTGATAGGGGAGACAGTTCCCTTTCACTCGAATGCTATCATATGATTATTCATATCTTGTACAAGCTGTAAGAGGGTGGACATGTATGTTTGTCTAACTGATTCTCCCTGGGGAAGACCATTTCTTTCAAGTTGTTCTTCATACTCTGAACAAGCATGCAAAGTAGAACTGATATTATCAATGGATTTTTCCTCGAGCCTATGACGGTAGGGGGAAGGAAATGCATTGTATTAATTCATGAAAGTGGCTTGGCTCTGAGGGAGAATGAGTTCGGGGATTTGATTGTATAACTTGGTGAAATGCAAGTTGAAATACTTGATGGTATCACCATCCTTATAGGTGACGTTATTGTATTCCCTAAACTTCTTGGTTGGGCTTTTAGATTTCCCATAAGTGGATTGGAACCAATATATTAACTCCTCCCAAGTAGACAAAATATTAGGAGGAAGGTCAAAGAAGTCGATCATAGCCTTTCCTTCCAAGGAATTGACGAATAAGCGCATGAAAGTATCATTGTCGTTGGCCCTATGTTATGAAAATCATTAGAAAATGCCACCAAGTGTCTGTTTGTACTGACAGTGTTATTTCCTGAAAACCTAGGAAGGTGTTATTTAAATTTTGGAAGTGGACGAGTAGAAAGTACTAGGTTAAGAGGAGAGGACACATTCCATGGTGTGGTTGTGGCGTCTTCTTTGAACTGAAAAAGCCCATACTTTTTAATGAATTTGGAGGGGTTTGTGGTAGATTGTACAGGGATATGGTGGCTATATAAGCTACCAATCACTGATGATGATGAATATTGAGAAGATGGAGCACTTCCAGTTCCACCAGAGCCACCACTAGATGCTATCCCATGGATGATAGATGAGGGAAAGAAAGACGAATTGGATGAATCCGATAAAGTTCTCCTTAGAGAACTTTGTTGGGCAAATAACACAACGTTTCTTCTTCCTATTTCAGAAATAGGATTGATTTTAGGTGACAAGCCTCTTCTTCTTCTAGAAGCGCACGAATCTAAGGACATGAAAGAAAGGCCAAAACTTGAAGAAACAAAAGGGTCATTGCTGATTTCTAGGTTGTCTACATCTAGATTCCAATTGTTCTTGAGCACTAATATCTCGTTCAATTGCTGCCCAAGAATGGTTAAGCTTAGCATGGGTTTTGGCAATGTCTAATATGGTATTAAATAGATTCAAAGCAATGCTAGTCTGATCTTGAAGCCCGGGCTCAATATTGGGCTGCCTTGCAACAAGAATAGTCATTAAGAATAAAAAAATCAAAGAATCAATATCAGAAAAAGAAATAGGTATCAATGAAAATCGAGTATAAAAATTAACTAGAGAGATATCGAAGATCTCTCTAGTATGGTCACCAAATAAATGTTGAGGAAAATATATGAAATGATCTTACTCAAGCATTTTCAGATTTTTCTTGGCTAAAGAAAAATAGATGGGAATCTCACCCTATGTTTATAGCCAAAAACAATAACATCCTAATTCACAAGTATTAATTACTAGTGCTTAGGCTAGTCTTTTATCAATAAAAAAACTTGTTGGAAATTTAATTTTTATGTAATTTTCTGAATATAATAGTTGCTGAAATAAATGTAAAAGATAGAAGTAAAGACACCAAGATGATAATCAAGACATATGAGACATAAAGAAATCCTTTATTTCATTCCAATTCACCAAAGAGTCATTTTCTTTACAAAATCTCATATAGAAAATTTGGACCAAAGTCAAACTTAGACATCCCTGATGGAACACACAAAAGGACCTCTGACAGAAAACCAAAACTAAACTCTAAAAGCTGGATCATCTTGCCATAGATTTCTGCCCACTCGACTTTGCACAATAGCCTTTGTCAGTCATGAAAACTAATTCACAAACAAACACGTCTACACAGATTATCAAAGATAGATCAACACCTCTGAAAAACAAGTGTCTGAATGATGCAATTCAACCCTGAATATTGTTGTCTACAATAAGACCTTGCTATCATAAAAGAGAATTAGGCTTGTGATGAATAAATGAATGAATAAAAACTGAACTATCTGAACATAAAATCAAAGAGAAAACCTTAGTATGCTTATTCTTCTATCCTCCACTTGTTCTTCCCTTTCCTTTTTCCTTTAAGAAAATCGGTATTGGTTGAGGTAGTTGAACCACCTCATTAGTTAAGTTAACTAAATATTCAACCAACTTTTTAGTTAAGAGGGAAAAGTAATCATCATAATAAGGTTATAAATAAATAATAACTAGTAGGTGGGACCCTTTGTGACTTCCTTTAGCTTGTAACAATCATAACATAACTTAGTTAGTTAAGCAAAACACACCTCCTTGTGGCTCCCATCATCATATTCACATTTGACAATTTAGCTCATGATATTTGAAATTATTTAAAAAAAACGTACTACTCATATGTCCAAAAATAAAATATGTTGTTCGAAAAATTCCCGAAGTCAATTGTCATCAACAATAGATAAAATAAAAACTCAAAAGCCATATTTACCACTCTGAGATGCAATATTTCCTTGATTGTTGTTCTCACCCTTTGATTTTCCTGAATTTGCCTTTGGCTGCACTGAGCCTTTAGGCCTAATCTCGTTGATCATGTGGGAACAATCGTCCCTCAAATGCATCTGGGAAGACATAGATTTGTCAGAGCCATTGGAGGGTGAGGAAGGGGCAGTGGTGGATTTTCCTTTGTCAAGGGCATGGTGGGCCTCGGTTTTCAACCTTTTGCTAGCATGAGAGGACTACACTGGTGAGTGGGGGGGGGATCTTGGACAATGGGGTTAATAGGCAGAGGAGCAGGTAGGGATAAATTAGGCCATCCACGATGTTGGGAGACTGTCGTGTGGAAAATCTCTTGCCATCCATCATTTTCAGGAACCTCGAGTTGCAATGAGACGTGAGGAGGCACATGGATACCAGGGTCTTGCGGAACTTGGAAAGGAGGCCTTTTAGGTCTGGGTTGGACCACTCCTTGCCCAATCCAATTGAAAAATCTGACCTGAAACAACTGTCCAAGCTCTTGTGAGTCAACATCAAAATGTATGGAGAACCTTGGCCTTCTTGGGCCTTTGTTCCAGTTACCTCTCCCTCGGTTTCCTCGGCCATGGCTACCTCGGATAAAAAAACGCATTCCTACATGCAGGATTGATTAACAAACAGTCTTCTTAAATAACCACACATGACAACTCTTAAAATTATGAAATAGATTTTGGCTCATCAATGTATCAGACTCACGCAATCCAATCCATACAAATTGTTTAATTGTTAATCAATGAGCAAGGGGTGAATAAAGGGTCCTTGGATATGCGAGGGTTTTTTATTAAGAGAAACATGATATGATGAGGGGGAAAAAATGCGGTTACTTCTCAAAGACAACAACAATCAATTGCAAACCAAAGAAAACATCATTGTAATTCAACCAAGACACTGCTACTGCCAACTACTTCAACACATAATTTTTCTTGACTGTAATCAATTTTAGAACAAGGAGTGAAAAATGAATGTGGGAAGGAAATGGGGTTGTTATTAGCGAAAAGCAAAATAATGGTGGGGAATGAGAGTAGGTACTATTCATAAAATTAATCAAGTAATCCATATAATCATTCTGGTAAAAGGAGACACACCGACCAAATGATCATTGTGACCCAATAACAATTACTGTGTATTAACTAGTTCATTGTTCATAGTCAAATATCTAACACAGTGCCATCAACAAGACAATATGCACTCCAAAACAATCTGTAAGGGAGTTTTGTTCCTCTTACTTATCCAATTAACATCTTATAACAATTCTCAAATGTATAATAGTAACCATTTCCATTCTGTTAATCATCAAAATCAACCACTGCCCACCCATTACTTCAATCATCAAATACACTCAAAAGTTGTGTTTCAAAATTGCAATGAAGTTATATTGTCACTGCAATCGGGCCTGTCATTTAAAATGCATGACATTCGTTAAACATACATAGTGGAAAACCAACCCAATAATCCAGATTTAAATTGCAAAAACATTGACTCGTCATTTAAATAGACAGACAACAACCACCATTCCAACTTATTCTATGTTGTAGAAAACAAAAAATAATTCAATCAACGCAAGTGTAATTCTGTGACTGTACAAGCCCAATTCAACACGACTCTAAATAATCAAAAGGTTGGGTCATCCATCCAACACAACTAGGTAGCAACAACATGTCTGACTTCATAATACAAATAATCAAATTGCAACAAAATCGTGCTTAAAACTATGTGACTATCTCTGAGTGTGCAACCCAAAATTATCCATATCATACACAGTGGGCAGCCCTACCTCAAACACCAAGATTCAACATTTCCATTTGAAAATTCTAAACACACAGTCACAATATCATTAACTCAACCCATCGTGTCGAGCTAACAATCTAATACAATATTGCTCAAAATAATCAAACTGCAATCAAAACCATGCTGTGTAAAACTGGGCTCATCCTTGATGACGCAATCAAATAATCATAACACATATAGTGGATGGAATTTCCATAGTCATCCTGGTTGAACTAACCATTTTCCCAAAAAACTCATAGTTACAATGACCATTCATTCGTGGTTTAGGAACACCACACATACAAATTCATTACGCGTGACATCATTAAACAATTGTAACTAATGCCGAGTTTAACATCCCAATAATCTTTTATGAAAAAGACAGTGACTATGTATCAACCCCAATATTCAATCAACCAATTCAATGATGAGATTATTACTTGGATTGTCCTAATAATCAACAACCCAACCTAACATGTCATGGAAACCACACATACCCACGCATTGACATGAAGCGACATTGTGACTTACTCAATCAAAAACAATATTGGGTTATCAAAACACCAGGAGAGTGACTATGTATTTGATTTGTCCAATTAACCATGAAGGGTGTATCCATTGTAATAACACATGCAGTGACTAAATACCAAAACCGACACGATTTTCACTTGATTAACTGGGAGAGCCTGTAATCAATATTGTTGACAATACATACCCATCAACAATAACCAATAGTAAACCTGACAGGCCACGCCGATCTTCTCTATCAACCCTAAGACCTATAGAGTTAAGGGTTTTCTCTATGGCCAACACAGGGAAAGCTAGAGCCAACTCATTTCAATGGTGAAAACCTCTGAGACCAACGGTGCATACACAGAGAGAACCACAATTTATTCATGGACAAGGTAACAAATCCCACGACAGGAGGGGCTATGAATCAGAAAATAAAATCTCTAATTTGACTTGGTAATGACATTTAATACACGCAGGGTATAACCCTCGTGGCTCTCCAGTCAACCAACTACAATGTTGAGGTGCAAACAAGGTCAAGAAAGAGAAATATAACCCATTGCGCAACCATTAATAGTGACAACAACCCAATTCCCAAGTGAACAAAACACAATGACACAGAGTGCTTCCAACCATTAAAACCCCATAAAAGCCAAAGACTGGGTAAGGTGATATAATGTGTGAAGACAACGAACCACCCAAGACCAAAAAAATACCCTCCAACTAAACCAACAAGGATAACAGAGAGCCCTTATGGCTTCTAACACCCAGGATAACCAATAACACTATGACTTCAACATTATTGCAGAGAAAACCATCATGCTTCATTCCAAAAATCACAATTTACACAGTTGCAATACTTAAGGAAAGCACAACTCATACATTCAAGCCAATATCCATTTCATAAATAGAGAAGAATCATGGATGGCCAAAAAAGACATACCTGTAATCCAAGCACCTTAAAATGGGAGTTGGCCGAGCGGTTCCTCCCTGCTTGAAAATCGGATCATAACCACAACAACAAGGTTGAATAATAGCCCGACTAGGGTAGCGGCCAATGGAAGGAGTAAGGGTGACATGCAGTAAATGCACGTCGCCTCTGCCCACATTCAATTAATTCATTAGTACATGCCAAACATTAATCCATCAACCATTCATTTAACCATGCATTGGAATTGGCATCTATTACTTGTCAAACACGCCACCCACATCATACCTTCCATTTCCAACTTGACCATATTACATATCAACTATATAATCCAATTAAGTAAACCATGTATCGAACCATCACCAATAACATGACCCATATCAGACTTACAAATCACCACTTCATATAACTCAATAAAATCACATAACCATTAGCTTATTGTTAAGTTAAGTAATGACCATTAAAAATCAATGCATGTAGAGTATCATATAACATAGTTTAAATTCTTCCCTTTGCATTTGTTGCATTGATTTTCATTTCTTTCCAATTTCTTGTATGTGTTATTGCTAACATGTTTATTGTGCAGGTCTCCTAGTAATAGATCCCAATAACAAATAGCAGTGATAACAAGGATAACATAGGTCGATTGTAAAATAAAACTTGGACCTAGAGAAGCAGAAAAACACAGTACATGCCTTCTCAATCACCTATAAACCAAGATTATATCACCATGTAAGCAGTGTCGAATATTAGCCCAACATCAAATACGCACCAGACTTGATCTCCAATCTAGAAGGGGGTCCCACCTACTAGTATTATTTATCTTTTATAATAATAGGCTTTAGCAACACTTTGCGGGAAAAAATTCATTGTGATTTTAATCGTCAACAACTGGGTTTCTCCTCAAAGTAGGTTTGTGCCCAATAGGCCCCCAACACTAAAATTGTGACTCGTCCCGAGTCACTTCCTAACTCTTGCATCTATCACTGCATGTGCCAACATGACATACATCTCAGTTATTCTCTGGCACTGCTCCTGAGCCTAATTGGTATTTTCAGCCATGGCTTCCACCAACTACACGGTGACTGGGGGTTTTAGTAGTTCTCCCCCTTCTAATCCTATCCACTCTACATTCAGCTTCATTGCGTCGATCTCCACGACCATATGCTTTTCCTTTTCTTGCATCGGATCCAATTGAGCTTGTCACACAATCTTCTGCGCATGTACTATTTTCTCCTCTGCTTGTAGTGTCTTTATTTCACTGGCGATCTTGTTTCTCTCAGGAAATGACAACGTCTTCTATAATTGTTTTAGATTTTCCATTACTTCATGCACTTTGTCTTCCTTCCCTTACAGCTCCTGCAAGCTCACATATTCTAATAGTTGTGTCCACAACTGGGCGTTGTTTTCCAATAGTTTTTTGATGCGTTGTGTTGCACACACGATGTTTTCTGCAGAGGCTGTCGCATATTGTCCACGTTGTAAAATGACCTCATGAGAAGTGGTATGTACTACGTGCTCCTCCAGTTCCTTGATTTGGCCCTTGTACTTCTCTAAGGTCTGCGCGATTTTTCTCATCTTCTCATGGGAAGATGTTTCCTCCGACTCTGCAGTGGACGGGATGGTGTGAAATACAACACTAATGCATTTCTCCATCTCCTTGACCTTTTGTTGCACTGTTCGTCTTTCTTTCCCTTCTTGGTTGATTGCCTCCTGCAATGGGTTGTTTTCTTCATGCGTTGTTTGTAAGTTTGTCGCATCAGTCCTAGTTCGGGACTGAATTTCTGCATGAAACTAATCTATAGTTTGTGAAGCGCCTTTTTCAATATTTTGGGCAACGCCAAGTCCAATGTTTGCATTTCCTTGAGGGGAATCTGCACTTCCTCCTCATCTATATACAACATCTCTGGTGTTATTATGAAGTTTGTTCTCCCCTGCATTGTAAGTTGGACTCTTTCTCCGACATGCCTTCCTTCCATGGTTTAGGCTGCTTGATCTTTCTGTTGTTGCTCTGCCCGAATCCTTAACTTCTCCAACATAGTTTTTACCTCCTATACTTTCTCAAAAATTGAATCCCGATGCTTCTCTACATTCTCCCACACCTCTGATAGTCTATCCTCGATTATTGTCGCTACTAACTCCACATCATTTGTGGTTAGATATGTATGAGAAGGTGGTTTGTGGACCTTTTCCTTCTTTCTGGAGCCACTGGTTTTATCCCTTGTCCTATTTCCTTCGACCTTGGATGGCTCAAAAGTTTTTGGAATCTAAGTATCTTTGTTGGTTTCCTCCCCCATTTATTCTTCTACAGGAATCTCTTATGTCCCTATCCCTACTTCTTCAGTGCACACTTCTTCTGTCGTGTTTGTTGGTCCCTGCTTCGTGCATGGTGGATCCTTCGTGGAACCACATTGTGGTCTTGTTTACTTCCTTGTTTTTTTATTGGGTGGGTTTCTTCCCCCCACTTGGTCTTGCACAACCTTCTTCTTCTTGTTCACCCCATTTGTGCCTGTCTTCTATGTGGCGCAAACCCCCTTCCCTCCAAAAGGGATTCTTGACCTCCTGGTCTTGGATTGTTTGGATTTATGAGTCAGAGAAACTCCTTGGGTCCCTACGGGCACCCGAAACTACCTTACCCACACACATAGGCTCTTCTGCAAAAGACCATGGTTGTGACCGTGGGTCTACCTCCTTCACGGTTTGGACTTCAGGGATATCCCAAATACTTTTTTCACTCCTTCCTGAAATGCTCAGCTCCGAGTCTCTGAAATTACACCACGTGTTTCCTCATATTCGTCGGCCCAATAATGGTTCGTGCTTTGCGACCCTGCAAAGTTATAGGCCTTTCGCTCACAACCTCCAATCTCTCGATTTCTGAATTCCTCAATCCGTCGCCACGTACTCTCCTATGAACAACAATTGGGATTGAATCACAACTTCATACCTCGCAACTTTGCTTTCTCCAAGTTTCCAACTTAACAGACTGTGAAGTATCAAAACAATCCTCAATTCTCCTCCTTGCAACTTCACCAGATTTAACGGTCTAGAATCGTTTGTCTCCTTCTAAGGACGAATCTCGCACTCACTGTCTTTGGCAAGAAATTCAAGGACTCCTTTTCTTGAATATTTTCGTCGCTCTCCCTCCTGAGCTTCCCTTCTTGATTTTCCTTGTTCCTATGAACAATCTCTTCGACCTTTAGTCAGATTCCTGGCCTATGCACACTTTGCAACAAAATTTCATCCACACTCACTTCCTCTGTGAATGATTTCGCACTCCTTGCGACTGTTCTCCAACCGCTTCTATCCCTCGTGACTGAATCACACTATCCTTCCTGATATTTCGAGTCTGAAAACTTTTTCATGCACTCCTTGTGGATGTCGATGCACTCTTTTCATATGTATAAGTTCTGCTATCTCTTTTGATATTTTGAGTCGAAATAGACTCAATCACGCCCTCCTTGTGGACACTATGCACATCTTGCACTCGCTCACTGAAGAGAAATAATTGGGACTTATCTACCCCTCATGACGACTCATACATTCAACAAAGTAAATGCAGTCATGGATCTAAGAACATAAATAACAAAGAATTTAGAAAAATAACAGAAACTCTACCACTCATTCAGATAGACACATATCCATACACACATTTGGGGCAATGTTCTCTGTTATATTCATCCAACTGAAACTTACATACATTCACACAATGTTCTCTACATCCCTCGTATCTTAGCTTACAATGGGAATCTATTCATGAGATTCAGCCGCTTCAACAACTATCAACAACAATTGACAACTTAACAATAACAAACAACAACAATTGACAACTTAACAACAATGGACAACAACTCTTACTGGGAAATATTACAAAGATTTATATAAAGAGGTTCTCTTCGAGCATTCCCTCCAACTAATCTATGCTACCTTAAATGGAATTAAAAACTATCAACTACTTAATGCCTATTACTATAAATATTGTGTTAGACAGATAAGAGCACAACCTCCAAATCTGTACTGTGATCCGATCCATAAAAAAAAGTACATTCCCCATCATCTTCCGTGATGGATCAACTTTCAAAAATTTAAATACATTCAAAACTCAAAAAGTTCTATCAAATATCACATTAATACATTGATCAGTTTGAAATTCAAAATATTTCAAAATGTGCGCTAGTGCTCCTAGATGTCTTCCATGCTTATGCTTTGCTGGCGATGCTTCCACATCATACTCCCTTGGCTGAAAAATTCATGGACTCCTATCCATGAACTCCTGCACCAATCTTCCATGCTTATAGATATCTGCTTCATTAACCTAGATGGCATCTTCTGTTGGTCTTCCTTTCCACTTCACCAAGTATTCAAAATATGTCTTCCTTCTGGTCTTCTTACCAACCCTTTGATCTATGATATTTTCCATCTATGTATTCTCTACTACAGGAATTTGTTTATCCCACTGAATATTTCTTTGATCTTCATCTCTTTCGGTTCCATCTTCCCTGTAAAGATACAGGTATGAAATGTTGAATATGGGTGGTATACCCACATCTTCTGGTAGCTCTAACTCATAAGCATTCTTGCCAAATCTCCTCAAGATTTTACATGGCCCTATCTTTTCAACTTCAACTTGTTATATTTTCCTCTCGGGAATATTTCCTTTCTTATATGTCCTAGAACTTGATTTCTAACTTCAAATTCAAGCTTTCTCCTATGTTGATCATCTTTGTGTTTGTATTCGTAGTTGGTCTTCTTCAACTGCTCCTTGATCTGATTGTTTTCATTTTTGCAGTGAAATCTTCAGCGCCCGTGCTTATGAACTCACCTTGCTTCAGATATATTAGCTCTAAAACTCCTCTCGAATTCATTCCATACACGATTTGAAATGGACTTCTCCCAGTTCTCCTATTCAGTGAATCATTATATGAAAACTCAACTTGTGCTAGAATCTGATCCCACTGACCATGGTGTTCAGTGACCAAACTCCTCAACAAATATCCTAGGCTTCTATTCACCACTTCGGTTTGTCCATATGTTTGTGGATGATATGCATAACTAAAATATAGCTTTGTCCCCAAGTTTTTCCACAACTTTCTCCAGAAATGACCAAAACATTTGGTATCCCTGTCTGAAACTATGCTTCTGGGCAATCCATGGAGTCTCACGATCTCTTTGAAAATTAAGTTTGCAATATGTGTTGCATCATTGGTCTTCTGGCATGGGATAAAGTGTGCCATTTTCCAAAATTTGTCCACCACCACAAATATGGATTCACTTCCTCTTTGTGTTATTGGCAATCCCAATACAAAATCCATGCTTATTGCATCCCAAGGCCTCTCTGGAATAGGCAATGGTTGATACAATCCAATGTTTTGTTTCTTCCCATTGGTATACTGAAAAATCTTGCAATTGTTCACAAATATATCTACCTCCAGTATCATACCTGGCCAATAATATGAACTGGCTATTTGGGCAAATCTTTTGTCATGGCCAAAGTGTCCGACTAGACCTCCGTTGTGATTTTCCTTCAGCAAATTCTCCCTCATCAAGCATCTGGGTATGCACAACTAGCATCCTTTGAACAACAACCCATCCTAAATCATATGTTCGGCCCACAGGTTTTTGTCTCTGAGCACATGATTCACACATGATTCATATGCTTCTCCAAAATATGGATCATTGTGATACATTTCCTTAAGGTGATCAAACCCCAAGGTCTTGAATTGAAATTCCTGTAAAATTAAAATCCTCCTGCTCAATGCATCATCAACTTTGTTAGCATTTCCAAAAATATGTTTAATGACAAAAGTGAATTTTTTCATAAACTCTATCCACTTATCATGTTTTTGGTTTAACTTCTCCTGTCTGGTTATGAATTGCAAAGCGTGATTGTTGCTATTCAAAACAAACTCCTTCGGTACRAGATAATGCCTCCATTTCTTCAATTCTTGGATTATGGCATAGAACTCTTTGTCGTATGTGGAGTACTTTTGTTTAGCTTCATTCATATTCTCACTGAAATATGAAATAGGTCTATTGTCCTGGCTTAAGACTGCTCCAATTGCAACTCCACTTGCATCGCATCTTACCTGAAACGTATTTATGAAATCCGGAAGAACCATAAATGGTCGTTCAGTTATCTTCTCCTTCAATATGTTGAAGCTCCTCTCAACCTCTTCTGTCCATTTTAAAGAATCGTGTATTTTCTTCACTGTATCCATCATCTGAGAACTAGTCCCACTAAAATTCTTGATGAATTTCCGATAAAAACTTGCTAAACCATGGAATCTTCTTACCTCAAAGATATTCTTTGGTGACGACCATTCTTTGATCGCGTTCACCTTTTTGGGATCCATCTTCAACTCATTTGAAGAAATAACAAAACCCAAATATATGAGCTTTGTCTTCATGAAAGAGGACTTTTTCATATTAATTAACAACTTCTCTTGCTGCAACCTCCTCATCACTAATGCTAAATGTCTCAAGTGTTCTCCCTTGCTCTTGCTAAACACCATTATATCATCTAGATACACACTCACAATTTTACCAATGAAATCCTTTAATACTACATTCATCAGCCTCATAAAATTACTCGGGGCATTTGTTAAGCCAAATGGCATAACAAGCCATTCATATAACCCCTCATTCGTCTTGAATGTTGTTTTCCACTCATCACCTTCCCTCATCTTGATCTGGTGATATCCACTTTTCAAATATATTTTTGAAAAATAGTTGGCTCCAATTAAGCAATCCATCAAGTCATCCATCCTTGGTAATGGAAACCTGTATTTGATGGTGATCTTGTTTATGTCTCGCAATTTCATACACATTCTCCATCCTCCATCCTTCTTCGGGCTTAATACAGTTGGTACTGCACATGGATTCAAGCTTTCTCTAACCAATCCTTTGTCTAATAGATATTGAACCTGTCTCTTCAATTCCTCATTCTCTTGACGCATCAACCTATATGATTCTTTGTTCGACAGGATTTCCCCTGGTATCAAGTCAATGTGATGATTGATGCTCCTGATAGGTGGCAATGAGTTTGGAAACTCATCAACTACACTATCAGTAAAGTTATCTAGTAGCTCCTAAACTTCCTAAGGCAAATACTCCAATGAAGTACTGGTAAGGATAACCCTTGGTTTCCTCACTACAACAAACTGCATCTCATGTTCCTTCTTTACTTCACTCAGGAGTTCCTTCCCACTCATGAGAATTATGCTCGCATTGGCTTCACCCTTCACCTTATTTTCCTCAATTGGAAGCAACATGTGTGTCCTACCATTTTTCTCTAAGGTGTATGTATTCCTCCTCCCATCATGATTAACATTCCTATCATATTGCCAAGGTCTTCCCAACAAAACATGACAAACATCCATAGGAATCACATCACATAGGATCTCATCCCTATATCCTCCTATTTTAAAATTAACCAGGCATTGTCTAGTGACTCTTACCTGATGACCTTTCTGCAACCATGAGACTTTGTATGGTGTCAAATGTGCATTCATCTCCATACATAGCTTCTCCACCATCTCTGTGGATACTAAGTTGTCAGTTCTCCCACTGTCAATTATCACCTTGCAAAATCTGTCCTTCATTTTGCAAGATGTCCTGAACAAATTGTTCCTCTGCACTGGATTTTCAGTCTCTGGCTCTTGCTTCAAAATAACCTTCTTCATCATCAAGGACCTTCCATCCTCTGCACCTTCTGTCTCAACATCTCACTTCTGCGCTTCTGAGATGTGATCTTCACCTCCTTTCTTTCTCTCGGGACAATCCCAAGACATATGTCCTGTCTTTCTGCAGGCATAACACCTTACTTATCCTCCTCTGCCTCTTCCTCTACCTCTGGGAAAAGAAATTTTACCACCATTATGTCTTCCGTGAGAACTTCCTCCTTTCTCAGAGTGAATATGTGGTTTCTCAACCTCATCCTTGGGATTTTGTGCTTTATCCTGGGCAAATCCTTTGCCTCTGTTCGAGCTTTGACCTCTGTTCTGATGACTCTTCTTTATAGCCAACTTCTATTCTACTTTCAGCGCCATTTGATACGCGTCCTCTACAGTCTTGACTGTCACCATGCTAATTTCATCTTGAATTTCGTATCTCAGCCCATTAATGTATCTGGAAACTTTCTCTTTGTCTATCTCCCTCTGTCCAACTCTAATGTTCATCTTATAGAATTTTTTTGTATAATCCTTCACAGTCAATCCTATCTGTCTCAGGTTCGGCATCCTCCTGAACATAATTTTCTGGTAATCCTTGGGTATGAATTTCACCTTAAGCTTGGCTACCATTCGATCCCAACTCTTGATCTTTTGCTTACCTTCGCTCCTTCTGTCAGCCTGCAGTTCATCCCACCAGAGCATTGCATGTCCCTTCAGTCTAGTGACAACATGTCTTACCTTTTTCTCCTCTTCGACATCCTCATAGTCAAAATACTTGTCCATTGCTCGAATCTAGTCAAGCAATTCCTCTGTGTCTAAATTTCCTTCATACATAGGGATGTCAATCTTCTCTCTGGCACCCAATTTGACAACCACTCTCAGCAAGCATTCTTTCACAACATCCTCAACTACAACTTCTGCAACTTCTACTTCTTCCATTTCTGCTTCACTGATGTCTCCAGCCTCCGACGCTCTTCTTTGTGTTGTCTCCATGGCATCCAACCTCACATACAATTCTCTCATCTCTCTTTCCATGGCTCTATTGGATACAAGTGAATCAACATGTCTTCTAGGCGGCATTGTGCTGACGCTTATCCTTCTCCCTACAGAAGTCAATTCTGTATTCTGATCTGATACCAAACTGGCACAAACCCCCTTCCCTCCAAAAGAGTTTCTTGACCTCCCGGCCTTGGATCATTTTGATTTCTAAGTCGGATCGACTCCTTGGGTCCCTACGGGCACCCAAAACTACCTTACCCACACACACAGGATCTTCCACAAATTACCACGACTGTGACTGTGGGTCTACCTCCTTCACGGTTCGGACTTCAAGGATATATCAAATCCTTTCTTCACTCCTTCTCGAAAATATTATCTCTGAGTCTCTGAACTTATGCCATGCGTTTCCTCAGATTCGTTGGCCCCACAATGATTCAGACTTCGCGACCCCACGAAATTCTAGGCCTTTCACTCACAACCTCCAATCTCCCAATTTCTGAATTCCTCAATCCGTCGCCATGTACTCTCCTATGATCAATGGTTGGGATTGAATCACAACTTCAAACCTCACGACTTTTCTTTCGCCAAGTTTCCAACTTGTTAGACTCCGAAGTATTGAAACACTCCTCGATTCTCCGCCTTGCAACTTCACCAGATTTAATGGTTTGGAATCATTCATCTCCCTCCGAGGACAAATCTCACACTCACTGGCTTTGACAAGAAATTCAAGGACTCCTTTCCTTGAATATTTCTGCCGCTCTCCCTCTTGAGCTTCCCTTCTTGATTTTCCTTGTTCCTCTGAACAATATCTTTGACATTTAGTTGGATTCTTGGCCTGTGCACACTTTGCAACAAACTTTCATCCACACTCACTTCTTTTGTGAATGATTTTGCACTCCTGGCGACTGTTCTCTAATCACTTGTGTCCCTCATGACTGAATCACGTTATCCTTTCGGAGTTTTCGGGTCTGAAAACTCTATCATGCACTCCTTGCAAACGTCGATGCACTCTTTGAATATGTATAATTTTCACTATCTCTTTTGAGCTTTCGAGTCGAAATAGACTCAGTCAGACACTCCTTGTAGAAACTATGCACAGCTTGCACTCGCTCACTGAAGATAAATACTTGGGAATTATCTACCCCTCACAAAGACTCATACATCCAACAAAGTAAATGCAATCATGGATCTAAGAAGAGAAATAACAAAGAATTTATAAAAATAACAGAAACTCTACCACTCATTCAGATAGACACATATCCATACACACATTTGGGACAATGTTCTCTATTATATCCATCCAACTGAAACTTACATACATTCACACAATGTTCTCTGCATCCCTCGGCTCTTAGCTTACAATGACAATCTACTCATGTGATTCAGCCGCTTCAACAACTATCAACAACAATTGACAACTTAACAACAACAGACAACAAMTCTTACTGGGAAATATTACAAAGMTTTATACAAAGAGGCGCTCTTCGAGCATTCCCTCCAACTACTCTATGCTACCTTAAATGGGATTAAAATCTATCAACTACTTAATTCCTATTACAATAAATATTGTGTTATACAGATAAGAGTGCAAGCTCCAAATCTGTATTTTGATCCGATCTATAAAACAAAATACATTCCCCCATCATCTTCCATAATGGCTCAACCTTGAAACATTTAAAGACATTCAAAACTCAAAAATTTATGTCACATATCACATTAATACATTGATCGGTTTGAAATTCAAAATATTTCAAAATGTGCGCTAGTGCTCCTAGCTGTCTTCCACACTTATGCTTTGCTAGTGATGCTCTTGCATCACTGCACGGGGACTGTTCTACTCGACGTCTGAGTTTTTGTTCTTGGTACTACTTTTGGGATCACAGACACTTTCCATTCCTCATGCCACTCCTGGACCTCCATCTGCATGTCCTACGTCGTCACACAGTAACTCAATTGTAGCCACTCCTTGGTTGTGTCCCTCTTTACATGCAACCATAGGCTATGGCGCATTTCCATGAAGTTGGCAATTTGTTCAAACTCCTAGACAGTCTTTGGTGAAATTCTCCATGTATTTTCTATTAGTTCCTATATTTATGTTAGGTAGCGCACAAACGTATCTGTGTTTGCCTTTTTCCTCTTCGGGTCTGCATTGTTGCTTAGTGAAAAGTAGGGCATTACACCACACTGTCCTGTTACCTCACAACATTTTCTATAGGCAAGATCCTTCCATCCTATGAGGGAAATGAGGATGAGTAACCATGAGTAATGGAACTCAGAGCCCCAGTTCAAGGTATCCTTACAATCCTCCAAAAATTAATTTAGTAAGTATGGGGCCCAGCTCATCAAAATGCCTTTTGTGCATTGAGAAACAACCACTACTACTCAGGCCAGAACTTCTTCTTTGCGGCACTTGTGCATTAGCTTGCATCCTAAGAGTCAGGTTGCAAATATTGTCATGAGATCATTGATGTTATTGATCCTGATTCCCATGTTGCCTCTCTCCATGCCATAATTGGCCTTGATTTCATCAGAGATGGCCTTGGCCTTCGTTTTGTCCTCCAAGTATTGTTTTGGCTTCTCCTCATCCATGGGTAGCCCAATAATTGCTGCGATCAAATCGAAATTGATAGGCGTGGGAATATCCACCCAATGAATCCCTCCATGTACTCATGCTAGGAGTTTCTTTACACAACCATTGATATGTTTAACCAACCCAAAATGCAGTATATCAAGCAAGTTTATTATCCCTGTGTTGTAGAGCTTGAGGATCCATACGCAAGCTCCAATAGTGGTGCACCTAATGGACCCTCTCCCTGACTCTCCATGTAGTTCTGTTGCGATAAGTCTGGGAACTTAATGGTGTCTACCACATCATGGTCAAAATACTTCATCGTATTCACCCCTCCGACCATCTCATCACCTATTTTCACCCCTTATGGAATTTTGGGCATGACGAGTGTGACTTCTGCCTACGACCATGATACTCCTTGCGTGCTACTCGCAGTGTTATATTTCTTCCTTCCCTATGTGGATGATGCCCCCACTTCTGGTACACCCTCATGCATTATTCCCTACTCTTTTTCTGGTTCTCATCCTTGTGGCACTAAACCCATGGCATGCTCTTCCTATTGTGGCCCTTTCCCTATCGATGTGTCGAATTCTTTCCTTTCTGCATCATCCTCTGGTTTCCCAACCTTCTACTCTAGGTTGTGTTCCTCCTCCACCCGCATGGTGTTTGGTTCATATTTAGGTGTGTGTATTTCATCCACATCCACTACGACTACCAATTATTTTGTGCCCGCTTGCGCCGACTGAGCATTGGTTCTTGTGTTTCTACCGACTATTCCCTGCGCTCCAAATCTTGGTGGTGACATGCTGATGAAATCCAGACTACAAACTTCTAAATATCCACCTGCTATCACAAATGCACACTCTTTTTCTCTTCAACTCATCTCTGTGTTCTTCTCCTTAGAAAATAACACCATGAATTAATTTCCCCCCTTTTCGGACTTTATAGCGGGATGACGAAGTGAAAACTATTCCGCACTAACAATTGTCACTTTTTCTCTTTTTGTTGTGTTTCCTACGCGTTGTGACTTTATACCTGTTAACTTCTTGCCGACGCGCAATGTTTCCAATCACTGGTTTTTCTGCAGCGCACTGTTAATTCTAACAGTTCTATTATATCAACACCTTCCATATCCTTCAATATGTTTGTATTATTATCCAATTTCTACTTTTTATGGATTTTCTTCTTTTTATCCTTTTTGTTTCATTTTCTCATTTTCTCTATCTTAACTTTTACTATAATACACTATGTACATATTTTTTTACTGTGTTGTAACCTTTTAAGTGCTAGGAGGTCGACTGTCCCTGTATAGTTTCAATCGACTCCTATTGATCATCCCTTTCATCTCTTCTTCTACGAGATCCTTTAGCTGTACAACTCCCCCATCTGTGACAATCTTTACTTCATAGGGCCCTAGCCAATGCATTCTAAGCTTACCAGGATGTTGAAAAATTTTACTGTTAGACAACAAGACTAGGTCTCCTTCCTTGAAATTCTTCCTCTTAATATGTATGTAATGCCAAGCTTTGTCTCTTGATTTCTATACCTCCTGATGAAATCCTGCTAGAATCCTATCCTCCTCCATCTCCATTAGTTGATTCAACCTTTCCTTATCTGTGCCTCTTTCTGTCATGTTGGTGATTGTTGTTGTTAGCACTAGAAGTTGTTCCTATACTTCTTTAGGAACAAACCTAGCACATCTTAGAATCAAATTAATTGGGTTGGGTTTTCAAGAAATTTAGTGGATCAAGAAGAAGAAAACAAAAAAGAGAAAAGATAATAATCTACTGTAGATCAGTGATGGACCGTTGGGCTATGGAGTCAAGAAAACACCATGATCATTAAATGCAATCAATCTGCATATCAGATAAAGGGTTTATATAATAATGGATAGAAGAAGGGAAAAAATAACAAAAAGAAGAACATTCACAAGGCAAAGATCCTTTGTGCATAAATGAATTCAAGGTACTTGAATGTAAACAATTATTAATAGGAAAGACACATCATATAATCAGATGCTAAAGAATCCATTAATCAAAGGCAACCACTATCCTCAAGGTATACGATTTATTCAAGTAAGAAGACAAATTAGAATGAAAAAATAACGCAATATGATAACACACATATTATGAACCTTCAATAAAATAAATGCTTACATCCAAAATTCCCCTTAGGATTACAAT
>JASDQU010308128.1:293735-315148 GCA_032191745.1 Picea mariana | reverse complement strand
CCCTCAGACAGAATAAAGGAAAACACAACAAGTTTGATTCTTTGTGGACCCGCCCTTTCATGATAACTCAAGTACAACACAATAACACATTCATTCTGAAAAGTCTAGGAGGTGAAGAAATGTTCAGTGGCCCAGTCAATGGGCGATTTCTGAAACTCTATTTTGTCTAAGGCTATGAAGCCTTGTCATTGTAATTTTATTTTTAGTCTTTATTTTTACATAATAACTCCATGCCCAATGGAAACACTATCAGATAGTTTTAAGTTTTCTTTTTTCAGGAAAGGCATTAGTTTTGTGGTTCTTGAAACCTCACAAGGAGGCGTTCATCCCCGATAGGAGCCAGTGTTATCTCAAATAAATTGATGGAGATTTTTCTTTTTAGGTGATAGATTGTTGTCCAAAAAATTTATTTCTAAATTTCTTTAGGTATGTTAGAGAGTCTATTTTCTGTAAATAAACTTGGAAAGAGATTTTGATTTGGTTTTGTCAAGCAAAAGAAAGAATCTCAGGTTTTGCTGGTTTAGGCGAGCCTGAAAAGTGCTCATTAACAACTGAAAACCTTCGTTCTCGGTAGTTAAGGGGGAAAAGAAAAAACCCAGTTAACCACCGAAAATATTTCCACGGTAAAAATGAAAAGCCCGTGCTTTTGCACGAGCTATATGTCAATTGGCGTAATCATGAAGACATAACCGCTGAAAGTCCATGGAGGTGGTAAGGTATGCATGATATTATTGCATCTATCCGAAGATTGATACCCCGTTGTCCTTTTAACTACATTTGTCGTTTCAGAATTAAGGCTCGGCAGAGACACAGAAACTCATTTGTGATTCTCGACTAACAAAAATGATTAGTCACATAGACCCTCACTATATCCAGTCACGAGGAAACAGATCCATTATGACCCCGATTAATCTCTGTTTTGATTCCAATAATTACCAATTCAAATCCGAGAATCATTGTGACAGTCTTGAGCCCGTGATGTCATCAAGTAAACACATATTCAGAGACCATAATCCCATTTTTTGTGGTGATTTCCGAGTGGAGTTCGAGTTCAGCAGATTGTTATCGAGCCAATTTCCATACCAATCAAGCCAAGTCGAGTCATCAGGTAGTTCAAATTCCATACTATTTCAATTTGATTTTACATCTCACCTAAACTCAAAATTTTCATCTTGCATTCACTCAGTCTGTTGTTTAGATTCAATTAGTGATTGAGCTATGCAATCAGAACTCTGATTCACCCTGTCTCATTTGTTTTACTCTAACTCATACTCCCTATCACCCTAAATCATAGAGTCTTCGTCTCCCTGGCACGAAGATTTTCCCAAATCACAGGTACAGGTCAACAATTACTAAACGCCGAAAGCAGGGCCAGTTCTAAGGGATGAATTGGATGGAGTTTGGTACCTTGAGGCTCACCCTGAGGTGGCCGAGTTCTTCAAGCAAGTAGGAGTCTATGCATATTGTGAAAAACTAGCATATTTCCACCAACAGGTGTCTGAAACCTTTGCTATCTGATATGATGGAAGAGCAGCAACAGTGGGAAAAGAGGAGTTTGTGGTTGATGAGGCAGCCATAGCTGAGTTCATTGGTCTCCCTAGAACAGGGGATTGCTGGTTCAAATCAAATGTGCCTTCAAACATTGAAATTAGATCCTACCTACAGTCTCTGCACAAGGGTCTTATATGGAAAAAAGACATACCAATGTCTTATCTAGAACCTAAGTGGCAATCTCTCCTGAAGGCAATCTTTGTCTATATCACCTATGAAGGTAGATACAACAGAGTCATGTTTTATCACTTCAAGCTATTGAACCATTTTACAGGCAGGTCTCCCATCAATTTTCCCTTCTACCTGCACAAAGCTCTCACAAAAATGGCCAGACAAGTCAAGGCAAAGCCTACCAAAGTGGCCAGCAGATTGTCACACCAAGGTTTTATTACACTTATTATTAAAGAGTCATTGAAGAATAAACAAGTAGACTGGAATTACTTCCTATTTTGGAATGAATTCCAAACCAATTTTCAACAGGATGAAAAGGGGAAGAAGTCCATTGCTAAGAAGTCTCTCACCCCTAAGAGCAGTCTAAGAAAGAGGAAGGCTATATCACCACCAAGAGAGCCAACAGTATCATCCTCTGCTAAAAGAAAAAGAACCAAAAGGAAGTTACAGTTTGAGGGTGAGCAAACCAAGGACCTTGCTGAAGGAGATAACCCTTTGAACTTACCATACAGTGACTCAAAGCCAGAGTAGGAGTTAGCAGAGACACAAGGTGATGAACAGGATGAGCAATTTGTAGAAGATTATCCCAACTATCCCTCACCAACTCCTCCAGATGAACACGGTCAACCATTAGCAAAAGCTTCTTCAAGCAAGCCTAAAGCATCCAAGGCTCAGAAAATCAATAAACTTCTGAAACAAATCTATGAGATGGAAGTCTTATAAAGAATTATTAAAAGGGAAAATATAGACTTGACTAAAAGAAATGCAAAACTTTTTAACATGAAACAAAGTCTCAAGGAAAAGCATGATAAAATCAAGGACAAGAACAGGGTGCTGATAAGGGAGAACATGAAGCTGTATAGGCAGATTAGACTTCTGAGGCTGAAGTTAAAAGAGAATCAACCTCCAACACAGGATAAAACAGGTTTGGAAACTCTAGCCAAGTTAGCTACAACAATGGTAGATATACCACAGTCTTCCACATAGAGTGTTGAAGTTCGCAAATCTACACGAGGAAGAGCTGCATCATCAAAAAGACCTTGAACACTCAGCAAAGCATCAAGGTAATCATTTTTTCAAATTTTGAAGTTTTTGGACAAAGCTAAGTTTTTGATGGTTTAGGAGAATAGGATGACTCTTCATTAACCACTGAAAGCAGATCTTTCGGTAGTTAATACACCCAGAAGTCCTCTGTGTTAACCACTGAAACCTGTCACTGGACAGAGAAAGCTAAATTTTGCACAGATCGATGTTTTTCTAATCCAAATCATTTGAAAACACTCATGATGGATAGATGATGAATTATATATTTAGTTTCAAGATCCATTTTTGGTGCATAAGGATTAGAAAAGGTAGCCAAGCTGGTTTTGGCACCTAATTTGGTCGCAAAAAATTAGGATTTTTGCACATCTCAGCAAATTCGAATTTTATCTCTTCGAAGAGTCATCAATTAGCCTTGGAAGGCTATTCTGCACTGCATAAGGAATCTACAAGATCTGAAGACCGTGAAATGTGGGATTGACCTCATTTTGAGGATCATTCCTTATCTTTTGCAAGTTAGTTTTGACTTTCTATTTTAGGCATATATGATCCATTAATTCAGGATCTAGATATTGTGTTGTAAAAGCTATAAAGATGAAAACAAAAGATGAACACAAGGTTCAATTTTGAGTTCTATATTCTACTGTTTTGTATGAAAGACACTTTCTTTAATATATCATCCTAAAAGATTCTTTCATTTGTTATTGTCAGACCTTCCATCATCTTTGTCTATGCATATGAGTGGAATTCGTTCTTTTGTCTCTGTTTAATGATCCTATGGTAACTGTCATCTTACTTTTGATTTTTAAGCAAGAATCATAAGCATCTTTGGCTAGTTTTTTGACCCATCATATATGGTTTATGTATGTTTTGGTTAACCGATTGCTTTTCTTATCCATTTGATATACAAATCTATCTGATAAATAGCCCTTGAAGGCCTTGTATTGCATGAATATAGTTAGACTGTCTTGAGAATACAATCCAGAGGTTAAGATATTAATCTTGATCCAAACCCACACCTATTATTGAGAAAATAGTTTCCAAAAAGATTAAGTTACCATGCATCTCTGACTTACAGCCTAGGAGAGTTTCCTGGAGTGATAACAGAACCCTTATGAGGACGAGCATGAACATGTTAACTATGGTTGAACATGATTGAGTTGATGAGCATGTTAAGTATGGTTTAACATGATTGAGTTTATGAGCATGCTCACTATGTTTGAGAATGATTGACTATGTATGACCTTTAATATGGCACCCATATTGCAATAGGAGGGATGCAATTCATGAACATCGCATCAAAACATAACACTAAAGGAATGTCGCAAGATGACATATCCCTAAATGAACATCACAATGTAGCATTACTATTCATGAACAATGCAATTCAACATAATACATTGAAGATGTAAGTTGCAATGCAACACAACCATTGAGGAGTGTAGTATTTGACCTAAGTTAGCCTTGAAAATGTTATGTCACATTGCGATGTTGATTTAGGGTTATGTCACCTTTTGAAATTCATTTAAGGTTATGTTTGAGTTTCATGTTTATGAACTTTGTTCCTTATATTGGAGTATGGATGCCAAGTTAAAGTTTATCGATAGTCAATGATTCATAAGCATAACACTTAGTTGACTATAATTCACCATGATGATTATGGTGAGTAATGGTTAACTATGGAAGACCATGTTGATTATGGTGATTAATGGTTGACTATGGATGACCATGTTGGTTATCTTTAACCTTTGTTTACTATGGTAATATCTCATTGTTTCGTTCATCTTGGTTGAATAATGTTGAATTTGTGCATTCCTCAATCGAATTTCGCAATGTGTCATAACCTTAAATGAACATCACATTGTGACATAGTCATTTAGGAATGATGCAATTCAACATAATACATTGAGGATGTACTTCGCAATGAGATAAAACCATTAAGGAATGAAGTTATTTGACATAATTTATCCTTCAAAATGTTACATCATATGCGACATTCATTAAGGTTATTTCACTTTGTGACATTCCTTTAAGGTTATGTTTAAGTGTGATGTTTATGAATTGTGTCTTTTATGGGTGCCAAATTAAAGTTCATCCATAGTCAACCATTCATAAAGAGTTAAATATGGTTGACCATGTTGATTATGGTGAATAATGGTTGACTATGGAAAACCATGTTGATTATAATGATTAATGGTTGAATATGGTTGGCCATGATGATTTTGTTTAACCATGGTTTACTATGGTAATATCCCATTGCAATGTTCATCTTGGTTGAATAATGTCAAATTATACATTCCTCAATGGTTGTGTTGCATTTCAATATACATATTCATTGCATTATGTGAAATTTCATTGTTTGATTTGGCACCAATATTCCAATATGAGGAACACAATTCATAAACATGAAACTCACACATAAACCTAAATGAAAATCATAATGGATGTAACCATTTAGGAATGATGCAATTAAACATAATATATTGAAGATGTAAGTCACAATGAAACACAAGCATTGAGAAATGTAACATAGACAACCTGAAATTGAAATAATCTGTCATAGTTAGTAGTGCATTAACATAGCACCCATGTAGCATAAACAAAAACACAATGATCCTATCACCCATGTACCAAAGAAAAACCCACAAATTCAAATCAAATTAATACAAATCAAATTCAAATAGACTAATGAAAAATATAGTCATACTAATATGAGACAAAAAGAGGCATTTTTAGTCGAGGATGATCATGAGGATTAATTTCAATGTCTCCGTGTGATGGTGAGGGAGTTGAGTGGAGACAAAGATACCTCTTCTTCTGATTCCATTCAAGAGAAAATTTTCACCAAATAAATTCCATAAATTCATGAATTCTTCATGCACTCTCAACAAGCTTCCAAATCCATGGTCTATCGCGTACACAGGAAACCTGGGAGAATTTATTGCATACAATTTGTAATGCACATCTACTATGCCTCTCTTACTGTCCAGATGAGAATTAACCCAATCTATATCATTATTGAATCTCTCTTCTGTGTTGTTGTATTTCACATAATTTTGGATATTAATAATAATGTTCTCATATATCTCCCTTGAGACGTCATCGATGCTTCTTGAATATTTCACGGGAAATGAATCATCTTGCATAAGCATGAAGATGTGCACTGATTTATTTTATATTTTCTTATATTTTCAGTAGAAATATATTTACAAGAGAATTTTGATCTTCTTTTAACATTCAAAAACCATATATTGAAAGTATAAGAAGGATATAGAATTAGATAGACAAGAACAAGAAGACACAAATATTTATCATGGGAAAAACCCAAACTCGGGGAAAAACCTAACCAACGTTTCTTAGAGAGAATATTTTTGATAATACAATATAACCATGAACAATCTCTATTCACAAGAGAAAAACAAACAATGAAAAAAACCCATAAAAAGTACTTATCTCTTCTTGTTGTCAAACCCTAGCGAGGGTAGACAACAGAGTCACCTCACAACCCTAGCACAACTCTTTTGGAGGTATTTCACAAGATAAACCACCAAGAACCCTAGTTGTAGCATCTCCTAGGGTTACCTCATACTTTCACCTCATTTTCCTTGCTCAGATGATGAGTGTAGTGCATGTTCAAATGATCAAGGCGTCACCTTTATTTATACTAATTTAGTCACTTAGCTAGGGACAATTTCTCTTCCTGGAAATTCTATTTCCACTTTATTATTTTCCTATGGGCCAACTTCTCTTAATGGAAATTCTATTTCCAATTTATTATTTTCATGTGGGGTGAATTCTCTTCTGGGGTGTTCTTCAAATATTCAATGGTCTTCCTTTGACTTCTTGGAATCTTCCTCTCTAAGAAAAGTTGTCTAGGAGGGAATACCTCTCGCTGCTACAAAACATCGACACTCCCTCTTAGAGAGGGAGGTATTCTTCCATGATGTTCTCCTCTAGCAGTCCCAATAACACCCATCCACTTCACATGACATGGGAAAGACTACCACCATAGTATCAAGACTACGTTGCAAGTATATATGATTTTTCTCCTCTCCTAGTAGTCCCAATCACACCCATCCACTTCAAATGGTATGGGAAATACTACCACTAGGGCCTCATTCACACCTAGCCACATCACATGGCTTATGCAAGGCTACACCATGGTCCCAATCACACCTAGCTACCTCACATGGCATAGGAAAAACCATGCTACAAGTCCCAATAAAAACTAACCACTTCACATGGCTTAGGAAAGACTTGTACCAGGATACTCATTACTCCATCAATCACTTCACATGAATGACATGGGAATCCCTTGGCCAAAGGGAGAGTATCTACCGATTGTGGGAAAATAATAACAGCTCACTCTCAATGAGGGTGGACATTCTACATCACGCCAATTTTGTCTTTGAAGTACTCATACTTCAGTCTATAGAGAGGCTTGGTCAGAATGTTTTCTATATTCTCATCTGTGGATATGTACTGGAGTTCTACTGCCCCTTTCTGCACCATGTCTCGGATGAAATGGTATTTGATATCCATATGCTTTGACTTGTTGTGAAATAATGGATTCTATTAAAGCTTCACACAACTTTGGTTATCACAATATGTCAAAGTTGGCTCCAACTCTAGATCAAATAACCCTACAAGAAAATTCCAAAGCCACACTGCTTCACGGCTTGCAACACTAGTTGCTATATATTTTGCCTCTTCTCTATTTGGTGCCACTGATGACTATTTTCTTCTCAACCATGAGATCATCCCTAATCCCAAACTAAAGAGACATCTTGATGTGTGTTTCCTGTCTAGTGCACTCCCCACCCATTCAGAGTCTGTATAACCTTGCTGCTTTACTTCATCGTCTGAGACATATCTAAGTCCATATGAAATTGTACCATGAAGGTACCTCAATACATAATTTGTTGCTACCAAATGTACATGTTTAGTCTCAACCATGTATTGACTCAATTTTTCACTATAAATCATATATCCAACCTGGTGTTAACCAGGTACATCAAGGATCTGATCAACTATCTATAGATCACAGGATCAACCAAATTTGAAGAAGTATCACTCGAGAACTTTAGATTCGTAACCATAAGTGTGGTCATGGACTTGCAGTCCATCATCTTGAATCTCTTCAGGATCTCAGCTATATACTTTCCTTGGCTAAGGAATATCTCATCCCGTATCTACCACACCTCTAATCCCAATAAATAGTGCATCAAACCTAGATCTGTCATTTCAAGCTCTAAGGTGATCTCCCTCTTGCACCCATCTATGAGCTTCTCATCCCCTGTAAGAAACAAGTCATCCACATATAGTAAAAATATCAAGGGGTAACCATATTCAACCTTGTATTAAAGGTTGGGATCTTCATCACTCTTCATAAACCACAAGCTCATCAAATAACTGTCTATTCTGGCATACCATGCCCTGGATGTTTGCTTAAGTCTGTAAAAAAATTTCTTCAATTTACAAACATGGGACTCCTTCCCATGGATCAAAAAACCTTGTGGATTCTCTATGTACACTTCTTCTTCAATTAAACAATTCAAGAAAGAAGTCTTTACATCTTTCTAGTGTAACTTCCAACCCATAATAGAAGCAATAGAAATAATATATCTAATAGAATTGTACTTGGCTATTGGAGCAAAGTCTCGTGATAATATTATCCCTCTTTCTGGGAGAATCCTCTAGCCAAACATATAGATTTTTACTTCTCTATGATGCCATATATAGCATGCTTGATCTTTTATATCCACTTGGAAGTCACTGTTGACTTCCCTTCTGGTCTCAGAACCACTTCTCATAGCTATGTAGTTCTGAGACCACATAGCTTGTAAAATTTAGGATATTTCCTTCTTTCACAAAATCCCTAGACAAATGCATCCCAAGAATAAGGAAAACAATTTAGAGTTGTATTCACAAGCTCTACATCCTCCATTGAATCTCCAACAGTTGATATTTGATCCTTGATCTAAGAAATACTCATGAAGTAGGTGGCAACTGAATCTGAATTGTTCATCATCGCATTTCTGATTTGATGCCTTAGGGTTAGCTTAGTGCTCATATTATTTCTTTGATATAGTCTTGTTAAGGCATAAAACATCTCTTTTGGTGTCTTCAATCCTGATACATTAGGAATCAAGTGGTCCTTGATTGAATCTGTCAAGATCCTCTTGGCCTTGATCTCATTTTTCTTATGTCTTGCCTTGGCCTCTTCTTCTTCTGGTTTTGGGAGAATTTTCTTGACATGATACAAGATCTCAGTCTCTTATAGAATGAGAAGTATTTTAGGCTTCCATGATATGAAATTATCTGCTCCATCTAGCCTATGTTCAACTCTCATACTGGTAATCATTTTTTCTTGTAGAAGCCCTAGGCCTGAAAAATCCCAAAATTTGAGCCTTCTTAAAAAATAAAAGATAGGGGTAGGCGAGTTTCCTAGTGAAATTTTATCCTCAACACTGGCAATAGAAAACCTCAATGATTGGAAATGTTTGTTCTTGCTAGTGTCTTGCGCTAGGTCAAATATCGCTTCAACGCTCAAGCTCTGATACCATGTTAGATTTTCTTAGGTTTTTAGTAGCAATAGATTTACTAGAGTATTTTGATCTTCTTTTAACATTCAGCAACCATATAATGAAATATAAGAAGGATATAGAAGAATATAGACAAGCATTAGAAGAAACAAATATTATTCTAGGAAAACCCCAAACTCGGGGAAAAAACCAACCAACTTTTCTTAGAGATATTTTCTCTGAGAATACGATATAACCATGAACAAGATCTATTCATAAGAGGAAAACCAACAGTGAAGAAACCTTGATAACAAGTACTTATCTCTTCTTTTGTTCAAACCCTAGAGAGGATAGACAATTGAGTCACCTCACAACCCTAGCGCAACTCTTCTAGAGGTAGTTCACAAGAGAAACCACCAATAACCCCAATTTCAGTGTCTCCTAGGGTTTCCTCAGACTTGCGCTTCCTTTTCCTTGCTGAGATGATGAGTGTAGTTGTTCAAATGATAAAGGCATCACCTTTATTTATACTAGTTCATTCACTTAGTTGAGGCCAACTTCTCTTCCTAGAAATTCTATTTCCACTTTATTATTTTCCTCTAGGACAACTTATCTTCTCAGAAATTCATTTCCACTTTATTATTTTCCTATGGGATGAATTCTCTTCTAGGTTGTTCTTTAACTATTCAATGGTCTTCCTTTGACTTCTCATAATCTTCCTCTCTAAGAAAAGTTGTCCAGGAAGGAATACCTCTCGCTGCTACAAAACATCAACAATTTACTATAAATACTCTCTTGTTAGAAATTGTTATAATTTTGTTATCATCATCTAATGTAACTGTTGCTCACCACCCCTGTAACCATTGTGCACATCCTAATGAAATTTTTCCACATATTCAACCGAAACAATTATGGAACATAATTAGTTACCGAACATTTTCCGCACAATAATAAGGATAATTTAAAAAAAAAAATTATTACCTATTTAGACAACACCCATATAATTCATTCAGATTGCCCATTTAGCAATTTGGGAATGAATGTAGAAGACTTACACTTCGTCCTCCACCCCCAAAATATGACCTAATAATTCATACCTATCAGCGTAATTAAATGACCTAATAGTTTAGTGTACTTAATACAATATTTGATTATTTTATGGTACAAACATAACATTTCATATCATATTACTAAGTGTAGTGTATTATAGTTTTTATCCATTAAAACCTAATGTTTGAGTCTCTTTTTTTTTTTCCTTGGAAAAAAAGCGTAATTTTATTTCTTCAAAGAACAAAATTACATTTTGTATATACACCTCTTGGTTTATTCTATTACATTGAAGTCTGTAGCTGAAGGCTATCCTTTTCATTTCATGAATGCTTATGCAAATTGTTACTTCCTCAAAAAAATTTGTTTCTTTGTATTTTCTGGAACCCGTATTGTTGTATGAGCTTCAGTTGATCCTCATAGTACTATTTTCATATATTATGCATGAAAAAATATACAAAACTTTGTTGCTGATAATGTTTAGTCCAAAAAGGGTCTGTGAAAATATTCATTTGCTTGTTCATTGTGATATTCAATTATTTTCCATTGCCCCATAGCCAAATTAAGCCCCTCTTTCTACCATTAGTCCTCTTCTTTATTGTTCTCCCTCTAGACATGTTGACAAAAAAAGGTGTAAAAAGTGGTCTGCAAATGAGTAATGTCTTCCACCAAGGAAACAAGTCTTGTGTTTAAACATCTTTGTGTTCCTTCTATCCAGTTTATGACATTTAAAGAGTCTCTATAAACTTTTAAATACATGCAACCTTTTTCAATGGCGAAAATAATGAGTAGTTTGAGGCTCAAAAGTTATGCAAAGTTGTTTTTTCCTCGCCCGAAACTGAAGGTCGTAATAAAGTAGTGTGAAGATGAAAGATAGAGGAGTCATCCTCCTCCACAGATGTTTTGTTGGGAAGCTCCATCAAAGAAACCCCAAGGGGAGGATCTGTCAATCACGACCTCTTGAGGCTTCCTAGTGGAATGTCTAGGACTCTGAGAGAGGAAGGATGGAAGAAGGGAGACACTTCTATCTTTTGTGAGCTTAGGAGAAGGAGGGGTTCCTTTGAAAATAAAGGAATTCTAAGCGAGCCTAACACCCCAAATGACCAATAAAGGAAGGGCTCTTAAAAGTTTGAAGTCTCTTGTTTTCCACCAAGTATACAAGGAGTGATCCAAATCCCTTCCTTCCCAAACATAGTGCATATTTAACAATATAGAACTTTCCTTCCAAACTTTGTTGATGAATATACACTTTATAAAGAGAGGTAAGTTAGTTTCTCCTTCAAATTTGCAAAGATAACACCAACCGAGGCTAGCAAAGTTTCTCTTCTAGAGGTTATCCCAAGTCAGAACCTTGTTTTGTAGTACATTCCACATAAACAGTCTAGTTTTTTCTGGAATTTTAACCTTCCATAGTTTCCTCCACCACCAAACAGGCTCTTGGAGGCCTAAATATGAGTTATATTTTAGATAACCCAGTTTTGGGGAATAGATCCCTGAGGGGGCTTGATCCCAAATCAACTCATCTTCATTGTTCGTGAGTCTAATCTGAGAGGACTTTAGACTGTAAATATAACTTCCTAGTTCAAGTTTTTCATATTCACTGAAGCCCAGTCTATTTGGATCCATCCATCCCTGTTACCATAAGGTGGAGCGACTGGGGTCTGCCAGTGAGTTTAAATGAGTAAAACCCAAGGAGTGTAAGTGTTATATTAGTTGCTCAGAAAGTATGTGTTTACCTTAACTTCCTAGCTAGGGGTATATCCCTAATCTTAAGCGTTTACCATTATCGAGTTTCCAAGCTAAACCATTTTCAATGAGAGGAAAGGCATTTATAATGGCTTTCTAGATCACCGAGGCCCCCTTTTTGGATTTTTGTTGACTTCTTATCCATGCCTCCAGTGGAACTGGTGCTATATACATTTGAAGAGTGACCTTTGTCCAGAGACTGGAGAATTTTATAACGCAACATCCTCCCTTGGCCTCTAGTGCTTTGGAAAAGAGAAATGTATTTTTCAGACCCCATCCTCCCATTTCCTTTGGGACGATAATTTTATCCCAACGGACCCAGGGAATTACATGAGCTTCCTTTTTCCCACTCCAAAGGAATTTTGAGGAGAGGTGTTTTGCTTCTTCCAAGATTCTTTTACGAATCCAAGAGAGGGACATCCAATAAACTATGATAGCTTCCAGAACTGATTTCACCAACACCAATCTCCCTCCCCATGAAAGCCACTGGTGACTCCAAGTATTTAGTCTTTTGTCCATTTTCTTCAGGAGCCACTTCAAATCTTCTTTTCTGTAGTCATTGGGTTTTAGAATAAAACCCAAGTACTTTAGCCCATCATCTAAAGTCTTTCTTTCGTATGGTAAAAATAAAATGTGGGATTTCTCCTCTTATTTAGTTAGGAGGTATGTAGAGAGCGACGTTTTTCTATCATTTATTTTCATCCCTATTGGTTTTGAGAAAAGAGAAAGGATGTTCCGTAAGACCTCAAATTCGCTTCTGGAACCTCCATTGAAAATTAATACATCATCCACAAAAAGGAGGTGTGTGAGAGACAGTGCAGGTGATATTTTGATTTCAGAAAAAGTGCCTACATTCTTTGCATGAGATAATGCTCTGCTGATTCCTTCCACTACTAGGAGGAATAGAAGAGGTGACAAAGGTGAAGCCGAGCCATTTATTAAGACCACAAAAGAGGCCATAGAAAGAAAGTTCATGACTCAATTAATGAAAGGAACATCAAACCCTAGGTGAGTAAGTAATAACAGGATATACAACCAGCTTACTCTAGCATAGGATCTTGAGAGATCGATCTTTAACACTGTTCCTTTTAGACTTCTTGTCTTCATACTGTGAAGACCTTCTTGTGCTATACCTATGGATTCATGGATTTTTCTCCCTTCCAAAAAGCCAAACTGTTGTTCCGAAATATTTTTAGATAGGATTCTTTTAATCCTTATAGAAATTACATTTGAGACTATTTTGTAGGCGCAGTTACAAAGAGAGATTGATATGAAGTCATCCAGAGTCTCTGGGTTATCCATCTTTGGGATAAGTGCAAGGAAATTTTAGTTAAGTCTTTGTGGGATTTGGCCTAAAATTCTTGTGTCCTCCACCAACTTCAGCAAATCATTACCTACAATCTCATAGTAGCCCAGGAAGAATTCAATAGTCCATCCATCTGGGCCTGGGATTTTATCTTTTTGGAAGCTATGATGTACTTCCAAGAGATCTTTTTTTGTGACTTCTTCCATCAGGAGCCGACTATCTGCTTCCTCAACAAATCTGGGAAAAATTTGTGCCACTTGGACTACTTCTTATATAGAAGCTTGAGTTTCTGCTTTGAAGATATTTTGAAAATATTTTTTCCCCAATTTTGACATTCCTTCAAAAGTTGTTTCCAAGTTTCCTTCTCAGTCCTTCAATTTCCAAATAGTATTGATTTTTTTTCTTCCTTTGGAGTAATCTTGGATGAAATTTGTGTTTTCATCTCTGCTCTCCAGCCATATAGCTCTACTTTTTAATCTCGAAGACTCTTCCTTCTCCTTGAGTAGATTAATTCTCCTTTTCTCCAGATGAAGTAGTCTGAGTTTTGACTCTGTTGTGGCCGAAATTTCCCCTTTTTCCAAGAATATTTGTAAATCATATTCAGTTTATTTTAATTCCTTGTCCTTATTTTTCATTTTTTGGAAATACCAAGGTCTTACCACATCTTTGAGTATTTTTAGATTTTCTGTAAACTGGATTGCTGCTGACTGAGGAAAATCTTGTCTAAAGGGGATCTAATGTTCCTTTATCAATTCTAAGAAGGAATCATCTTCAATCCAGGTTTTTTTAAATTTAAAGGGACTGGCTAGCTTCTCAGAACCCTGTTTGAATTCCAAAAAAATTGGATAGTTCTATGACATGCCTCCAAAACCAATCCACGGCTTAAAGGTTAGAAGATTTTCCAAAAGAGAGTCATTAATTAGGAACTGGTCCAGTCTTTTTTCCACTCCTTCATTTCTAACCCTGCTGGTTTTCCAAGTAGGCTTGAGGAGTATAGGATCAAGATATATTAGTCTGCACTCTGCAAAGTTTTGATATAAAAAAATTTCCAGAGGGTCGGGCTTGGCGCTATCCCCCCAGAATTTTGAATGTCCCAAGGAGAGATTTAAATCTCCCCCTAATATTAGCATATCTTTGAATAAATATTTTGAGAGAAGAGAGTCACAAAATGGTTTTCTATTCTGATAGGGCCCATAAATGTTTAGGATATGTATAACATCCTTGAGTTCTAGGGTCAGAACCGTGATCCTGAGTCTAGAATCCAAGCCCCAAGTGTTAAGAACTTGAATGCTATGAGAGTTCCAACTAGTGGCTAGTCCTCCATATCTGCCAATAGCGTCCACTGTAATAAAATTCCACCCCGGTAGGAGTAGCTTCGGGTTTGACTTTACCTCTTCACCTACTCCCATTGTTTCTTATAGGAGTAGCACATACGGGTGTTCTGTAGTGATCACCCTTTTTAGTGCAGTTTTTTTTAGGGCACCCGCCAAACCCCTGCAATTGAAAGACATAATATTCATCCCGGTACCCTACCCCGGGGCTTCGATGCTCTAAGTGCCCATTCAATAAATTTTTGTTTTTCGGCCAAAAGGTCAATCCTAGCCTTTGATTGAGCTTTGGAAAATAGGGACTTTATCCCTCGTCCTCCCCTATCCAGGGAGGAGATTTCCTCCTTTCCTAGTCCACCTGTGGAAGGGGCTCTTTTTTGTGATCTTAAGAAATAGCGGGTACAATAAGACTCATTAGACAGAAAGGATTAAGAGGAGGCTTCTTCTGTAAAGAAAAGAGGCTTGGGGGGGGAGGTGTGGGGCTTCCAGTAGGGGAGGATCCTTGTTGCAGTCTGAGAAATACTTGGGAAAAGTCTGGGAGACATTGTTTAAAGACAATTTTTTCAGAGCCTCCAACCACTCAATGCCCTCTAAAGTCAAATTTTTATTTAAAACTATAATGGGAGGAGAGGAAGGTAGAGGATTACCGAAGACTAGAGAACTTGAGCTTCCTGTATCCAGAGTAGTAATGCTTTTTTCTCCAATCCTTCCTCTAAAATTCTTTCAGTTGGTGGAGATAAATCCTTATGTTCTTTGTCCTTTGAGGCTTCTGTGGAGGGTGCGGGTTCCGCTGTAAGGGGTGCTGCCTTTTCTACACCAAAAACTTGCATGTTGTTGTTAACTTGAGTTGAAGACTTTATTTTTTCTATGTAAAAGGTGCCTCCTTTTTTTCTTAAGGGAAGGTGGCAAGTTTCCACCAGATGCCCATACTAGTGGAACCATCAACATCTAAAAGGGACATTTTCATAATCCAATAATTGGGTGTGTGTGTAATTCCCCTAGCGTAAGTCAATATCCTCTCCAAGCCCTTCTTTGACATTTAGATTGACTAAAATCCTTGCAATTTTTCTATTTTTTGTCTCCTCGTAGGATAAGTTGGCTTCAAGGAAGTCACCCATGAAATTCCCAATGGATTTAAAGTAATCCAAAGACCATAATTGTAGAGGAAGAGAAGGGAGTCGTACCCAAATAGGGATTTTGTATAGTTTCTCCCTACTTGCATAGAAGAGGGGGCTACAAGGCTTTAGAAATAGGGGTGAGAATTTTACGCTTCAATTTTTACCCAACACCCATTTAGCATGTTCTGGTTGGAGGAAATTGAAGGAAAACCAATTCCTTCTTAATTCAATAACCTCCTAGGCATAGCCAAGGTGTTCTTCCCAAACTAACTGGGTCAAATAAATAATGGTTTTGAGAGAAAAAAAACATGCCACTAGCTCTCCCAACTAGAGTCTGATTCGATAGTTGCACCACCTTGTTCATGCGTATGTCTTCCCCAAGCACCAGGTTTCCAAATTTCCCTTTTGATTTGAGTCCTTTCCTTCTCTGCTTTTGTCGAGCACTGTGAAAACCCCTAGAATCCCAAGAGTCCTCCTGTCTAAAATTTGAGTAAGAAACCCTTCTTTCTTGTGGAAAAGCCCTATGTTCTTCAACATCCAGAAGATCCGAAATAAAACCTTTAGAGGGGGAGTAAAACTCCTGAGAGGATGCTTGACAAAACGTCGCATTTCTGAGACCAAAAACATAAGTGACACAGTGTTGTTCCCCTTCTGCCAAAAAGCTTCTACCTTCAAGTTCTGGGAAAGTAGAGGGTGAGGAGCTTAAAAAACCCTTCGTCCTCAGAGAGCTAGTCAAGATATAGGTCGTCTAGTGAACTAGGAGTAGAGGGGAGGCTTCCAGCTGAGAGGAGGGGGTCTGATACCAGAAATTTTGAAAGAGTTCTGAAGCAGCCAATATACGAGTCTATCCTAAGCTGGGAGAAAGAAGAGGAAGGTTGTTTTATGGAAAAAGGGGATGGGGGCTTGGGAGAAGTGAGCAGAGCCTGGCTGAGTGGCGAAAATCCATCTGTCAGAAGCCCCAGGCTTGGGTCAACCTTTCTTGAAGAGGAAGGAGGGGCCACGTGTTTTGGCTCCTTGTCCATGGTTAAAAATCGACGATCCATGTCCACAAAGAAAATGAGAGGAGAATGGTAGAGTCACGGTCATGATAGACTACAGATATAGGTTAAGTGGAAGGAAAGAAAACTGCCCAAGCCTTTACGGGAGAAGGAGAAAAAAAAAAACAAAGAAAGAAGGGTTATGGTCCTCACTAGGATAGTGAGATAAGGGTGACCAGAGAATTAACCACAACCACGAGCCTTAGAGTGGAGAGAAACCGCAGAACCCATCGCACCCCCCCTGATGTTTCAGTCTCTTATTTAATATTGTATTATGATTTTTTTATGAATGTCGGATCGAGCAATTTATCCTGATGTTGTTTCTCTTTGAAAATGCTTCAAGAAGATCCCATGTTGGAGTCAATCCACCACCCGATCATATATTTTTGACATAGTATCCTATTTATTTTCGAGAAGACCCTCGCTAGGAAATTTCCTCTCAAGAGTACCCTCATAGGCTGCCACATCGAATCTCCTAGTGTTGGTAGATACTCTAGAGTCACAGTTAATGCATGTTGAATTTGACATGTCCAAAGTGATATTGCTTTTGGATTTGTAGTAGAATAGATAATGTATTTGTATTTATCATCATCTAAAGTGGTAGAGGAAGAGTTTGTAGCAGCAAAAGTCAAGTTTGAAGGATTCACAACACTACCATTCACAACATCACACAAGGAGGAAGAGGAATCCTCATGATCAACAATAGAGGAAGAAAATTCCTCATAAGTAGTGAAGGAGACAAGATTCTCATCAATGAATGAAACAAACTTCTCATCATCATCTCTCTCATCATGAGAAGTGTCATCAACAATGGAGGAATTCTCATAATCATCACGCTCATCATGAGAAGTTTCCTCAACAATGGAAAAAGCATAGTCATTAGCTAAAATAGACTCCTATGAGATATTGGAGCTAATCTAAGATGTAGTAATGGGGATACAACTGAGAGTCTCTTTTATATTTTTCTCTAAACCACTAATGATATATTTTTCACTCTTAAATTGGAAAAGATAAACTCATTGAAAATATTTTATTTTTCCTCCATCTCATCAAAGTGGGTGATCTAATCTACATTTGGATTTGATAATCTACCATTACATAGAATTCATCTTGAATTTTATTGATTTTTTTTATCAGGATTAGATTTGGAATACAAAGACTGGAGAGAATTGTATCTTTTTCTTCCATTATAAATAATATTCAATAAAAGGAACAAAATTTCTTGATCTAAAGTCTTCTATGAATTTGACAATTCTTGATATGGTTGCAAAATAGAGGGATTTACTTTACTTTAGGATTTGGAGCTTGATCCAGATTATTTTTGAGGAACGATATGAAGGAAAAATATAACAAAGATATAACAAAGAAATACACAAATATATGGAAAGGAACATAGTAATATAGTAAATCTTAGATTCTATTAATGACTTTCTGAAATACAAAAGACTGCAAAATTCAAAAACACACAAGCTAGATAGAATGGTGGTAGCTTATCTTTGAGAAGAGATGTGTCATCTATGCTCATTCGCAAGAAGTTGATTACAATGAGGATCTAAAGGAATTTTTAACATAAATCATAAATTAGAAAACAATAAACATCAAAAATCCTAACCCTAGGAGATGAAGCACCAAAAGTCATGTGGGCCCCGATGGGGTAAGTTGCTACATCAACTTCCTGGGGTCATAACTTTTGCATATGATATCCACTTTAGGTGCACGATAGCTCATTGGAAACAAATATATGATGAATACACATTTTTTCATCACACACTAGCTAAAGCCTATAGTTTTCTAGTGTCTCTCCCAAAAAACATTTCTTAGGGACTCAAAAGATCCCCAGAAGTTTAGGACCCGAAAAACTGTAGAAAAAATGCCAAAATGGAAACATGTATTTGATTCGGTTGAATAGGTGGGTGGCCACCGATATCCAATTAGATAATTAATCCCTTGTTAGGAATAAATGGTATCGATTGCGTCAATTTCTTGCATCATATGAGGAAACTTTTGTTGAATCTGACCCCTGGTGAGCTACTTGCCCTGATGAAGAAACTACCCTGCTTTGACGACCTGATGGAGTTTGATAGTCTGCTAGTGGGTGTCCTTTGTATTGGTGTACATGATACAATCAATATTCATTTTTTTTATTAATGAAGGATTGATTTATGTAGGGGACAACTATTCGGTCGCATATGAAGTGTCCAAGAGAGGAAAAAAATATGGTTGGAGTAGTTCCACATTAAATACCGAGTGCAATCCAAGGAAAGGAGGAATACTTAATTAAAAATCATTCTCACCCATATCCTTGGTGATGTTGTAAGTCCTGTATCAAAGTGGTTGCAACTTCCATTGGTTTTCTTTGAGGTTCTCTTTCTACAAATGAAACCAGATAGTATCTCCCACCTGAAATTTGTGTGGTACCCGATGTTGATTGTGGTATTGCTTCTGCATGGAATTGATTTTATGAACAATATCATGAAATTTTTGTTGGATGTTCTATATGTTCTCAAACAATTTGGCTTCTCGATCAAACTTGGTCTAGGCATGGGAGGACTCTTCCTGTGCAACTTTAATAGGTAGAGCTATGTCAATGGGGGTAAATGGTTGGAACCCTAAACACACCTGAAAAGGGTTGTGGCCAATAGAGATGTGGAGGGCTATGTTGTAGCTATGTTGAACATAAGGAAGGTTTTCATCCCATTTTCATGGATGTTTGGAATTATACATCCTCCGGATATGAACAATCATCATGTTGCCTACCTCTGTTTGTCCATTAGTCTGTGGGTGGAAGAAAGTTAATTTGGTTAGCTTGGTGTCCATCACCAAACATAGGATGGACGAAAATTTGCTTAGGAACCTACTATCTCAATCAAATATAATATTTTTTGGGAGCCCAAAATGAACCCAAACATGTGTGAAGAAGATCTTGGTGGTGGCCTTGGATGTGATGCTCTTCTTGCAGGGTGCCAAAATTGTCATCTTAGAGAATCAATCGACGACCACGTAGACACAGTAATTCCCATGCTTGGTTGAAGGTAGATCGGACATGTAGTCCATGGATATGGAATCCCAAGGCCTATCCAAAGTAGGAAGAGGGGTGTATATCCCTTGTTTCTTGATTTCAAGCTTGGCAATGGCCCAAGCAGTGTAGAATTTGATGTACTTGCGAACCTCTTGTCGAAGCTTCGACCAATCAAAATTCTTTTGTAGTACTACCACTATATTTTCTACATGAAAATATCTCTCTACTCGACTATAATGAGCATCCCATATCAACTTGGAACGCTCCCTTGAAGGAGCACATAGATGGCTCAAATGACATAAAAATCTATCCTAGAGTTGAAAGTAAGGAACTATTTTTCCTTTTCTCAATGTTTGATAGGAAGTAGAAAAGTCAGAGTCATTATTGTTTAATTGTGGCCATTAAGATGTCTCATGTCCACGTGAGTTAATAACTGTGGTTAGCACTGCTATCGGGGGACGAATGAGGCAATCTGTGACATGGTTGGTGCTACCCTTCTTGTACTTGATATTCAAGTGGAATTGTTGCATGTATGTGGACCACTTCTGATGGTGGTCATTCTATTACTTTCTTTGTGTATACATGAATTGTAGAGGCCTGTGATCGGTGTGGATGATCGTTTCCTTCCCTAGAATGTAATGCTTCTACTGTTGACATGCCCGCACAATGGAGTACATATCTTTGTTGTAGGTGGGGTATCTGCGAACAACCTCATATAGAGTTTTCGAGTGATAGGCTATCATATGCCACTATTAATGAGGAATACATTGATAGCATAATTTGAAGCATCTGTCTCAATATAAAATGGTTGTTGCAGGTCTGGAAAAATAAGGAATGGTGTCGAGTAGAGGAAGAATTTCAAGTCCTCGAATTCTTTCTATTGGGGTATGGACCACACAAAATTTTCCTTCGCACCACCCTTGGTCACCTATATTAGGTCCCAAGAGATATGAGAAAACCCCAACACAAACTGCCAATAAAAGTTAGCAAGGGCCAAGAAGCTGTGGAGCTTGGTCATTGTCTTCGAGGCCGACCAATCCTGGATGAGTTGGATATTGGATAGATCCAGATGTACACCATGGTCATCCATGATGTATCCCAATTATTAGATTCATTTCATGCCGAAGGAACACTTCTCCAAATTGGCATATAACTTGTGCTATCATAGGGTGCCCAATACATGTTGAATATGCTCCAAATGTTCCTCCCAAGTTTTGTTGAAGATGAGGATGTCATCCAAATACACAACCACAAAGGAGTTTGTTAATGGTTGCAATATATTATCCATCATCTGCATTAATGTGGTCAGGGCATTAGTAAAGATGAAAGGCATGACCAACCACTTAGAGAGGCATTCTTTAGACTACAAGGTTGTCTTCCACATGTCATTTTTCTCAATTGGCACCTGGTGGTAGCCTGACTTCAGATAAATCTTGCTAAATTTTTTTGGCTCGCTTGAGTTGATCAAGAAGATCATCAATCCAGGGAATTGGGTAGATTATGATCTTTCTGCTCATAATGCCTG
>JASDQU010308128.1:277685-292383 GCA_032191745.1 Picea mariana | reverse complement strand
TCCTTCATCATTTTGATTACCATTCCTACCATCGTAATGGGTCTTTATATAGATGGAAATCATAAGCAACATCAACAACAACATCCACATCTTTAACCATGCTATATCATTTTTCCTGAATACATAATCCAGCATTAGTCATACTCAATTTCCATAATATAATAATAAACTATTCTAAGTTCACAAGCATGTTATATGCATATCCAAGCATGTTCATATGCCCAATTACACATCCATATGAACCAAGAACTCACTATCAACATGCCTACTAATGCATATGCATTTTAACTTGATTGCATGCCTCATGCACTCTAGTGCATTTTTTTTTTAATTCACTTATTTATTTATCTATTTAAGTTGTAGATGGTTTCCCTTGAACTCCTTCAGATCCTTGTTGCCTTGTGTGCTCCCATTCTGCTCATATGCAATATTACTCCATGGTCTAAATAATTTCCATCCAAGTTCCCCTTGGCCATTTTGTAATCCAACCAGTGTACTCAAATTGCAACATCTCCCTTTTGGGTAGTCATGCCCAACTTTACCTTTATGAGACATTCTAATACCCTGTAATGAAGTAGCTCAAAAAATTTCATCACTCTACTACCACAACACTCTTGAATCAAATATTGTTACTCCTAGTTGTCCATTAGGTTACTTCATTAACATTTCCCTATGGAACAATACCTTTCACACTTAATACCATTCCCAATGGAAGTCCATTTTCACTCAATGACACTTTTCAAGTGAGACAACATTCCTAATTCTCTGCATTAGCATCCTATTTCTGCTTTGAACTATGATATTGGGAGTGGATCTCTTTCAAACTTTTCTTTTTATGTCCATCCGTGACATATTTAACCTGCTAGATTCATATCCTATGTGAGAGTTCTTACTTTTGTAGTACCTGTAATTTATTCAAATCTTGTAGTTGTTGACTAATACTTTTGTTCCACTATTCTTGAGTCATTTGTCCACCTTCACTACTTTCTCTATAGCTCTTTATTACGTCATCCAAATTCTGTAATCTCTGTCATTCTTCCATGACTCTAACATCTGATATTATTCTTGAATTGATCTGATTATACGTCTAATCCTACCAAAAACTAAAATCAGTCATCAGGTTAGAAATATACATATCATACAAAATTGTCAATTAAACTTACATGTTCCTTTTTTGTTTAATTCAAGAAGAAAATTATATCACTTATAATAGTTATCCAAAATAGACTAATTCCAGGTAATTCTCCTCTGAATCATCTTTCCAACAACTGTAATCTTTCCCCAAATATATATAAGAGATGGAAGTTAGGTCTCCCTGAAAAAACCACTTTCAACCCCCTTAGTTAATACATAAAATCAAAAAATGCAAAGGCACTTCCTTTAAACCAAGTTAAACATGACCACGGCTCAAAAACGTGGGCTTAATCAACCTTTAGTGCCTCACTCTATGTTTTTCTACACAGGAGTTTGCACGAACACCAAGTCTGAGGGTTGGTTTACTTCCAGGCCATTTTTACCTTAGAATGGGACTAGTGTTGGGACCAAGTCCTCTAGACTTCGACCTTCGTCTGTTTTCCCCTATCATCTTTTTTTTTTCCCCTGGAGTTATACTTCGTCGAGGACTTTAATAACTCCTCTAGAAAAAAAATGGACGATTGAGATTTAGTCTCTCGTCGAATGGATGGTCTTGCCCCCATATGGAGGCTTCCTGGATATCAACGGTTTCGACTTAATCATGCATTGAGACGGATGACTCTCAACCAATTCAGAAATCCGGCACTCTGAGACTCCAGGATATTTCCATTCCTGAGTCTTCCACTTCCCCAGAGTGACAATCCTATGACGTTATTACCCTGTTCATCCATGAATTAAACGGATGGTCAATACTTAATCAAGCATTGAGATGGAATATTCTCACACACTTCGGAAATTCGGTGCTCCGGGGCTCCAAGATATTTCCATTCCCGAGTATTCTACTTCCTTGGAGTGACAATCCTTTGAAGTACTTACCTCTGCTCCCTTTGCTTGATCCAACGGCCAAGAGAGGTCCCGAAAAAAACCTATATTGAAGGGTTTTGTGCCTTCACAACTTCGGGCTTTGACACTTTGCACTGATAGAAACTTGGAATCCCCTGAAGTCACATACTCTTGGAGCTGACATGACACGCTGACACCACCCATGGTGACGTGGACCCATGGCACATGTGCCACATGTTACTCAAAAACAGAAAGGTCGAGGTCCAAATGGTGTTGAATCCAGGTGAGAGTGTCCCCACATGACCTCCCTGCCACGTGGCACAAGCCACGTCATCAATCAAATCCAGGACTTCAGAACTACGGGTTTCAAAAATTTCTCAAGTCCAACACATGCTATCTATGGGATAGCTGAACACCAAAAGAAATCGACGACTCACACTTCTCCCACAGCCAACGACTATGATTAACTCTGGGCTTTGGGATTTGGGCCTTCTTGCTCCAGATGACCCCCATACTTCTGAACTATCAAACTTTGGAGTGGCGAGGTTCTTAAACTATGAAGCTTCCCTATCCTTCCACCCTTGTTGGATATGATGGTATTAAACACTCCCGAAGTCCACCACTCCATCTAACGGTCAACGAGACTTCACAACTACAACGCTTCGGGACTACGGGTTATAGCAGTTCATCAAAGTTTAAAACTCTTGAAGTGAAAACTATCAAAGTGGTCAATGTCGGGTGACCACGATCAATGGAAGAGATCCCTCCGCGCCTCCCATTATATCGAACGAATGATGGGACTTCGTGACTCGTGCCTTCGATAGTTCAAGATTTTCCTTCCTACAAAGATCGTTGAAGCGGTGAAGTTCCAAAGTCTTACCCTTCCCTCTTGGCTTCGATCGATGGTTGATGATCGACCAACTAGATTTGACGACTGGGACTTAATCTTACCCAACCTCTTTTTTCTCCTTCATTGGATGACCCTTGTTCACCTACCCTCCGATCCAATGATCCAAATCTCTATTGATCCCATGGTGGCAATCGCTCCCAGATTCAAAAGGGATGGTCACAATCCTTCGATCCCTTATAAAGGATCTCTGAAATTCTAGCTTCTGCGTAGACTCTACAACGTCATTCCTCCTTATATTTTTGACTTCAAGGACATATATCAATCTCAACCATGAGACTTTGACCAATGGACCCATCCCATACTGGCCCGATGTTTCAACCAGAAGCTCTGATACCAATTTGTAACGTACCCAAACACCCTTAGGTTGGCCACACTACTCCAAAAACTTGCTTCTGAACATATCTCGAATTCTAGAAACATTTAATCTGAAATCAAGCATGAAAGAACCACATGCATAAGAGAATATCCATGCTACAACATAAAAGAGATAAACAATGTTCCATGCACAAAAAATAACCAACATAAAGGCACATTATAAATACATATCTCAGAGATAATTAAATACATAGCGGAAATAAACATTACACAGAAAACATAGAGAGCACTTATTTTTGCAAGCAAATGTTCACTGACTGGCTGCAGACCAAGGACGTTCCTCCCAACCATAGAAATTTTTTTTCTTTTACTCTCAGCAGTAGGTCACCCCCAATCCAGGGCTATGAATCTACAAGGACGGGTCCTATGCCAAATCTAAGAACACACAACAATTGGCTAACTAGCTCTCAGGTTTCTCAAGCTCACAACAAATCTGAATTTCCATCTCTCTCCCCCCCTCAGTCTGCACAACAAAAATAAATGAACACCTTTCTCTGCCATGTAGTCCCTGAGGTTGTTCCATTTCTCTCTAGGGCTTCAGTGCTACTGGTCAGGAAATATCCCTACTAGAAACTCCAAGGATTATCAGTTGTGGACAGTTCTATCCAAATTGCCATCAAGCTCATGTACACAGGCATCCATTCCCTCTTGGAATGATCATTAAATTATTACATCCATTCAACAATGGATCTCCTCTTCCTGCCATTTGTTTCCATGTTCATCCCAAGAGCACATGAAATATCCAGAGAGAGTGAAGAGGAAAGAAGAACAAGAGAACAAGGGGATGAAGACAAACCAGAAGAAGAATGACCCCAAAACATCCCCCAAGGGATGTTTAAATAATTACATGAAGAGAAGAACCACATGGCCTCTCTCCCAAGAAGCCCATGTAACCCCTTTTCTCCATGAAATCAATTATGGGTAAATAACATAATAAATAAAAATACTTATCCCCTCAATCCCCCTTCTCTCGTGGAATCATAGCCGCCTATCTCTTTTGTCCTTGTTCATCTTGCAACGAACGGTGTATTTTATTAATTTATATAAAGTATTACATTTTCCTAGGCATTATAGCCCTTTTTCAACTTTACTAGATCACCAACCTAAGTCACAATTACATAATACATTCTAGTTCATAAGGGTTTAAACCGGGGTGTTAGAACTCATGATTACAGAATGCATGAATCTGCTAAGAAGGGAAAATAAGCTTCCAACCCATTGCCTCCTCTTCATATCGAGAATACCATGGAAGAAACAATGACTCACATCCCTAAATGTGCATTTAAGAAAGCTTCTCATAATCCAAATACAAGGGATACCCAGAACTATTATGTAGTTGAATATCTTGTGCAAACCCCTTGTGCAATGTCTTCTTTGGAAGTTCTCCAGAGTTTCCCCTCAAAGAGAAAAACATTATTGTTTGCTTTGGGTGCAGCTGAGCCAACTAACTTGGGATCTATAATCTTTGACCCTTCCAATCACAAACCTCATTTTCCTTACCATGTCGCCTTCCATATGGTAGTGGTTTATGCCACGAAATCATTGACACAAAATATTTTCTGCATAGTGATAGATGAGGGTGTGTCAACTTGTGTGATGTCATTGGTGTGTTGGAAGGATATTGGTCAACCCGAGTTATCTCCATCTCCTACGTTGTTAATTGTGTTTGTTGACCATTCGTTTCAACTGCATGGCATAATCCCCTCCTTCCCCATGCAGCTGGAGGGAAAAACCGTGTGTGTCGAGGTCAAAGTAGTTGACGCGCCTCTCAACTACAACCTGTTTTTGGGACAAAGTTGGAATTACGCAATGAAAACGATTGTATCTTATGTTTTTCATGTACTATGTTTTCCTCATGAAGGAAGAATAGTAATAGTTGATCAGTTATCCTTATCATCTTGACCCTTCATCGGGGGCATCCATGGTCCTGATGATTGATAACCCGTAGCAACGTACTGTCAACTTAGGTGCTAGACTGTTTCCATATTTGATGGGTACTTTTGATTTTCCACCACCTTCAAATGATGTCATGTTTATTTCTACTATCCCTGATCATCCTAAGGCTGCATTCTTCCAATTAGCCTTTTTTCGAACTATTTATTCTAACGATCTGTGTAATTTACCTTCCCCATCAACTTCGATAGAAAGGGTAGGGAATCCTGGCATGTGTATGCCCCTATTCGCAGTTGAGGTCATGTACAATATTGTTCATCAAACCTCGGCCAACTCTAATACAACTCCCCCTCAAGAGCTAGATTCTATTCTAGAGCCTATTTGGACTCAAGTGTCTCTTACTTCCTACGATCCTTTAAACTTGTTCTTTCCCTTCGACGAGGATATTTTAGAGGCAATGATGGGTTGAGATAGACCTTGGGATGATCTTGATCATAGATCATATTTTTTACCTGAGGTTATAAGAGTGGAAGCAGGAGAGTTTAGCACGACCATGAATGGAAATTTCACTCATCCTATTAACCCTTTGGAAACACACAAAATATATGTAGAGGGAAACATGGCGAGTATATCTGAGACGATTCCAATTGACATCTCCAAAACCCCTAGTGTCATTTAAAATTTTGTCATCATAGCGGATTGTTCCCCCGAGGAGAATCATATGTACATTGAGTTATTTAAATAATTTTGTGACCTTTTTTGTTGGTCTTATGAGGAAATTCCAGGAATCGACACTCATATAGTCAAACATGAGATTAAGACTTATCCTATTACTAAGCTTGTCTAGAAGAAGTTTTTTTTAGTCAACCCTCACAAGGGAGCAGCTATCAAATCCGAGGTAGAGAAATTGATTAAGGATGGTTTCATCTACCCAATTCAATTGACAGACTGGGTGTCAAACCATGTTCCTATCAATAAAAAACAAGGTACAATTTGTGTGTTCATGGATTTTAGTGATCTAAACAAAGCATGCATGAAAGATAACTTTCCTACCCCATTCAATGATCAAAATATCGATGAATGTGTGGGCTGTGAAATTTTTTCTTTTATGGACGGTTTCTTAGGGTACAATCAAATTTAGATCAAGCCTGAGGATTGACATAAGACTTCTTTCATATGTCCTTCGGACACGTTTTCATATAAGAAAAAGTCATTTGGCCTAAAAAATGTTGGAGCTACTTTCCAGCAGGCCATGTCGTTTTCCTTACATGACCTCAAACATATAGTCGAGGTATAACTTGATGATCTTGCATCATGTTATCGAAAGAGATATGATCATATTACTCACCTTCGACTTATTTTTGAGAGGTGTGGCTACTACTGGATTCACCTAAATCTGAATAAGTGTAGTTTTTGTGTTATGTCAGGATGTTTATTAGGTTTTATCGTGTCCACCAAAGAGATCATGGTTAATCCTCTTAAGTTTGAGGCAATATTTTAGATTCCTTCCCTGTGAACAGTTCCCCAGCTTCAGAGTCTTCAGGGGAAAGCTAACTTCCTACGGTGATTTATTGCTAACTATGCCGAAATAACTAAAGGGTTTATGCATCTTTTAAAAAAAATGGGTCCCATTATTTTGGGATGAAGCGGCTCATCCCTCTTTTGAAGCGTTGAAAATTTCCCTAACACTCGCCCCTCTACTCAACCCTCTTGATTATCACAAATATTTCTTGTTATACTTGGTTGCAGCATAGTCCACCATAGGTATGGTCTTGGTTAAGGACGATGATGCGCTCCAGGAACACGTTACCTACTATCTTAGCCGAGGCTTAGTTGGACCAGAACTCAACTATAGTCACAATGAGAAAATCGATTTGGCAGCTGTCCACGTTGTCCAAAGGTTTCGTCATTATATTCTACTCTGTAAGACCACTATCGTAGCCATCATTAATCATTTTCAATATGTGCTGAAATGATGAGTCATCGACGGGAATATTACTCGATGGATAGTCATTCTTTAGGAATTTTATTTGGACTTTGTTTCATCAAAGTCTAAGAAGTCTTTGGTCTTTGCCGAGTTAATTTCAGAACTTTTGATTGAGAGTGGCAGTAATTTCCCTAAAGAGTTTTTGATCAATGAGGATCTCTTCCTTATTGGATATTTTGACCCCTGGTGTGGAGATAAACTTGTGTATCTTCATACTATGAAGTGGCCTTCCTCTGCTTCTCGTGATGAACATCGATGGATATGCCATCAAGCGTGAAATTATCTTATCATCGATGATACTTTATATCGTCAAAGAGTTGACTGTGTTCTCCATATTTTATAACTCACGAGGAGGCAGAGCTTGTGTTAAACGACTGCCACACTGGAGCATGTGGAGGCCACTTGTATGGGTTGGAAGCAACCCATAAAATCCTTTCTGTTGGATACTTCTGGCCCTAGTTAATCAAAGATTGTATAGAGGTGGTTAAAAAGTGTCACCTGTGTCATATCTTCTCTCGGAAGATGTAGGCACACCCTGCTCCTATGTTTCATGTTATTTTTGTTGGTCCCTTCACTAAGTGGGGAATTGATTTCACTACATTCCACCCAGCTTCTAATACAGGGAATCATTATACCATTGTGACAATAGACTACTTCACCAAGTGGGTTGAATCCATGCCAACATTTACTAATGACGAGGAAATAACAACACTTTTCGTTTTCAACCAAATTGTCACTAGGTTCGGTATACCAAAAGAGATTGTCACGAACCATGGATGTCACTTCCAAAATAAGATGATAACTGAATTAAAATCAAATCTAGGGTTTAAAAAAGAACATTTTTCACCCTATTATCCACATTTGAACGGTCAAGTGGAGGCTGTCAATAAGTCTCTTAAAACTATTCTCCAAAGGACAATCAATTCAGCCAAGTCAAATTGGAATTTGATGTTATATTCAACACTTTGGGCATATTGAACTTTCATCAAGACTTCTACAGGTTTCTCTCCTTTCGAAATTGTTTATGGGTTGGAGGAAATATTTCCTATAGAGTGTCAGATTCCTTCTCTCAAGTTGGCAGTGGAACAACTGCCCAAAACAACTATGCTTGAAGAGCATATTGTCAATATCGAGTTTCTTGATGAACAACGTCGAGATGCAGCCTTGGATAATAAGGCTCATAAATAGTGTTTCAAGTGTTAATATGATCGGTCGGTCCACCCTAGAGTTTTTTCCGAAAGTGATCTTGTATTGGTCTACGATCAAGATAAATATCCCTTGGGGGTAGGAATATTTAAACCCGTGTGGTTTAGACCATTTATTATTAATATTTTTTTTTAAAAAGGTGCTTATGAATTGGTTGAATTCAAATGAAATTCCTTTCCTGAGCGTATAAATGGGATTTATCTTAAGAATTATTAATCTTAGGTTGATCACCTTAGTTTGATTTGTTTTAAATAGTGTATATTTTTCTATACTTTTTAGTATCTTTTTATTTTTATGGACATGTATTTTATTGTGTTTCTGCATTATGACAGATGTCAAGTGAATATGAGGTTTATGTTGGGTTCGCAAATGGTGCAAGCCAACAAACTCAGAGGATTTCTTTCATATCTTTGGTGATATTCACTCCCACTGGTCAGTTGGTATCTTCTTGAGGTGTTTGTCTAGGAGAAGAAACCAATAATGTTGTTGAATACAATGTTGTAATATAATTACTATGTGATGCATTGTCACATGGTATTTCTCACTTTCGGGTTCATATAGATGCTCAAATGGCAGTGTCACAGTTAAATGGAGTGTATCACATCGACTATCCCACCCTTCACCGGCGATTACTTAGGGTATGTCTCTTAGAACGTTATTTTGATTATATTACATATATTCATGTTCCTAGGAGATCTAATCAATTAACTGATACATTGGAAAATCATGTTTTAGATTGGCATCTTTTACATATATAAATATAAAAGAACAAGCATACACACACATGTGAATATATTTGTACAAAATATATTTACTCCATAAGGAAAAAATATATGTATATATATGATTTATCCAAAAAGTGATGTCACAGTACAAAATGTGGGCCATAGGCCTCAAAAGTGTCAATAATACATCGTCATGCTTAAGCCATCAATACATAGAGAAATACAAAAATGGGTGCTCTAACACACATGATGCCTAGTACTAGTATAACATCTAGACATATTGACCCTACTATAATGTACTACGACATTGGCCATATGCCAGAATAACTAGACCCATGCCTTGGGTACTCCCACAATGTGAGGCTACATAGATGGCGGTAGATCCTTGATCTCTACCATCGAAACACTCCAGGTGAGGGACATCAACTTCCTCTCTACCTGCCTCAATACTCTCCCGTCCTTTGCAAACAATGGACCTGCTACTGTTGCGACTCCTCCTGGATGGGTCTGCTCTCGTGGACGATTTCTAGTCTGGGGGAGGTCTGCTGGCCGCACTGGTCCCACATCTATACATAACATAATTTTTGAGTTAGTACTGTGACATTAACAAAAACATGTTTTCTTTCTCGTAAATAAAATTTTAAATTTTAAAATATATATATGAGTATGTACCTATCTCGCCGTGAGCTACGTCAGGGGGTATAGGCATCTCAAAGTCTCTTAAGAAACCGATCCCTACGTAGGGGTAATCCTCGATGGCTTGGATCTGTTGTCTCCACCAATCAAAGAAATCATCATCATATGACTCTCGTACTCCCCCTTCTCCCTGGCAGGGCATCAAAGTGACCCATATTCACAGTGTTGGATAGATGGATATGTTCCCTTGTATGCTCTCCTTCTGACTTAGGCCCAACACTCTTTCAAAGAAGAATGTACAAAGAACTGTCCTGAATCCAGAGTTCTTATTATTTCTCAGTTTACACTCTATCATTTGTACTTTCATATTATTGAGTCATCATGCTCCAATCGAATATCATTGGTTGCAAACACCACACTACATAATGTATTTGAAAACATGAAGCCTGATGTAGAGTAGAAAATCGAGTAATCTGGCCAATCAAGTAGAGCACTGCTCTCAAACCAAGGTTCTCTATATTCTAAATGGGGACTTGAGATCCCATATTCTCTGTATCGACATCAAAATACATATCAACATAATGGGATATATGATATGGACCTGGAGGGAAGGTTTTCAAGTTTATCGACTCAACCCTCCTAGAGAGATCGATCAAGAAGTAAATTTATTCGGTGGTTATTGTCAAGGATTGGCCTTCTATCATAAAGGCCTCTACGTCAGGGTTCCAATACTCAAAAAGGTGATTCAATATTCTCAGTTGGGCCCTCAGGAATGGACAACGAAAAAATTTCCATAACCCACATTGTTTTAATATAGCCACATTTGCAAGGTCCTCTTCGACCATTTGGTCCACTTCCACATGCTCTTTCTTTCTCCAACACACGTACATCCTGAATCATGTAAATTTTTGGGAGTTAGTGTCTTAGTGTTGAATATTTGGATTCCCTTTAGTCCCACCATGAAAAAGTTGAAGCCTCATTCTTTTTCTTCATCTTTTTCTATCATATACCCGAGGGACTACCTAAGAGCATGTTTTGTCATCTTTCAATCTCGCTTAATCTTTGAAAGTGACATCTAATGAGAAATTATTTATCCTTTTCTTCCTCATTTAGATTACATATGAAAAGGAGCCCCCCCAGAGTCTTCTTTCATCTCTTTTCAAGCTCTCTAAAATTGAAAAGATTTTTAAGCGATCTTGTTGCCCTTTATGCTCGTCAAAGTAAAATTTGAAGACACTTCTTTCCGACCATAGTTTACCCCTTTTTCGGTTTGGATTGATATTTTTATGAAAAAGGTATGCCCTAAGGAGAGTATTCTTAGGTGTAAGTTTAACCCTTTTTTAGGCATAAGGGACTAAATTTGTGAAAAAGGGCCATTCTCCCTGGTTTTGGTTTATCACTTTTTCGGTCCTTAGAGATTATTTAAGCCCTTTTTAGACTCCCTAAACAAGAAAATATCACCAAGTGACCTTGTTTCTTTCACACACATTAATTGGTTTAGAAAAAACATCTACTTGGCATAAGTTTAACCCCTTTTCTGGCCAATAGATTATCTAGGAAAAAGGTACATCTCGGGGGACATGTCTTGTCGGGAGAGTTCTCCTAAGTTATGTTTTATACTTTTTGGGGCTTAGCAGACTAAATTCGCGAAAAAGGATGAAGGATTCCATAGTTAATCTCTTTTCAGACTTCTTAAAATTAAAAAGATATTAGAGTGATCTTGTCTCCGTCACACTCGTTAAAATGGTTTTGAAGAGACATCCTTTTGGTATAAGTTTAACCTTTTCCCATACTGAATAGACTATGTACGGAAAAGGAATACTCTGGCCCCAGTGACTAGAAGAGTTCTCCTTGGTATGATTTTATTCTTTTTCAGGCCCTGGAGACTAAACTTATAAAAAATATTACTTTGGAGTCTTCTTGCTAGTTTTTTAGACTCTCTAAAAGTGAAAAATTGTCAATCTTACCTTATCTGGGCTCGTAAAAATTTACATTTAAGGAGGTTCATTATGTCAATCCAAAAATTACATTGCATGTCTTTCTCTTTCATATTTTTCCTAATGTCAGTTCCATTCTGTTGTTGCTAAACTTTTAGATCATTCTGTAGGTGTAGGACTTGCAACATTTTTTACTTTTTGTTCTAACACGCTGACCCGTGGAGGAATTTTTCCGAGTGTCCTTATCATGCACATGTATCCTTGCACTAAGCATCAATATATTTCATGCACTTGGAACTATTTTTCTTGCCCGCGACACTCGTTCCTCCTTTGTAACATAGATTTATTTTATTCTTTTTCAAGCTCGTTAAAAATATGAAAAAGACAAAAAAAAAAAAAATATTCCAAAAAGAGGGGATGGGAAAACATTCTATTTTACTGATAGCAATATAGCCACCCTTGGATAGAGAACATCCTTCAGTTTGTTCAGCATATCTCTTGGGATTTAGTATGGCCTTAGGAAGCTATTATCATTACATAGAGTTGTGTCCTCCTTCATTTGATTACTCTTTCAAACACATGGAGAGATTTTGGTACCTCCTATGCCACAAGATTTTGTCAATAACAAACTTCCTGAGTCTTTTCATATGCCATTATCTTCTCCAAGGGAAGGTATTATAACCTGATTCGACCATTCTATAATAAGTCTCTTGACTTTCATAAGTCGGTCATCTTGAAAGTTTTTTCAAGTGTACATTCAAAATCAATGAAGTTTCATTCCTGATAATCAAGATCCTTGAGTATTTCTACGACATATTGTCGAAGACCCCAGGATACTGAGTTTTACACTCCTATTATACTCCTACCTGAGTTATGAATATAATGAGGACATTTCTCGATTTACTGAAGCTATCATCCCCAGCTATAGACATTGATGCCTCGTATAGATTCATTTTGTTTGTATATCTTCTGATGATTTTTATATGTATATCCATTTTGTATTGTTTGTGGCTACAATCTATATTGGCATACACATTAGTCATGTGTCCATGATTACTATATATGACATGGATCTGCAGTGTACTTGATTAGCAATCATGCTTAGTTTTTCCTAAGCATGGGTATGCTTGACTAAGTTTTCCCCGTAGCAGGGTGCATACCATACACTATTTGAAATGGAATTCTCCCTTTACTTATGTTATATGATTCGTTGTAAGAAAACTCATCTTATGCAAGAATCAAATCCCACTAACTTCTATGCTCAGTTACTAAACTCCTCAGTAGGTTTCCCAAGCTCTTGTTTTCCACTTATGTTTTCCCATCAGTTTTTGGATGATAGGTTGAACTGAAAGAAAGGTTAGTTCCAAGATTTTTCCACAACATCCTCCAGAAATGTCCAACAAATTTAGTGTCTCTATCTAAAACTATACTTCTGGGAAATCCATGCATTCTAACAATTTATATGAAAAACAAATTAGCAATATGGGTTGGATCATTGGTTTTATAACAAGGTACAAAATGTACCATTTTCGAAAATCTATCCATAATTATAAAGATTTAATCATTTCCCCTTTTAGTTTTTGGAAAACCCAAGACAAAATCCATGCTTATGGCATCCCATGACCTACTTGGTATGGACAATGGATGCTATAAACTTGTGTTCTTCTTATTTCCTTTGGCATACTAGCAAATTCTACATATTTCTACCACTATCTTAACATTATATCTCATACCCAACCAAAAATAAGAATAAATTAATTGAGCATAAGTTTTATCATGCCCAATGTGACCAACCAACCCTCCATTGTGCTTCTCTTTCAACAAGTTATCCTTCATTGAGCTTTTTGGGATGCACAATTGACTTCCTTTGAATAGGAATCCCTCCTAGATCATAAACTTTAACCAAGGACTTCTATGTATAATCACTAGGTTCTCACATGCTTCATAGGATTCCTTGAATTCTGGGTCTTCTTTGTATAATTCCTTGAGATGGTGAAATCCCAAAGTACTCACTTGGAATTCCTACAAAACCAAAGACCTCTTGCTCAAATAATCTGCAACTTTGTTAACACTCCCACTAATATGTCTAAGAACAANAATCCTATGAAGCATGTGAGAACCTAGTGATTATACATGCTTCATAGGATTCCTTGAATTCTGGGTCTTCTTTGTATAATTCCTTGAGATGGTGAAATCCCAAAGTACTCACTTGGAATTCCTACAAAACCAAAGACCTCTTGCTCAAATAATCTGCAACTTTGTTAACACTCCCACTAATATGTCTAAGAACAAAAGTAAAGTTCTTCATAAAATCTACCCATTTGGCATGTCTCTAGTTTAGCTTCTCCCATTTAGTTATAAACCGCAAAGCATGATTGTCAATATACATAATAAATTCTTTAGGGATTAGATAATGCCTCCATTTATGTAAAACTTGGATCACTGCATAGAACTCTTTATCATAGGTTGATTATTTATGCTTGGCATCATTCAAATTCTCACTGAAATACACAATAGGATTATCATCTTGACTTAGAACAACACCAATGGCCATCCCACTTGCATCACACTTGAATTGGAAATGTTTATGAAAATATGTTAGAACTAAAATAGGTTGTTCAGTGATATTTTCTTTCAACAATTTGAATTCATTTTCAGCTTCCATTGTCCACTTGAATGGTCATTGTTCCTTCTTAATAGTTTCAACTATTGGATCACATATTCTACTGGAATTTCTATTAAATTTCCTATAGAAACTTTCCAATCCATGAAAAATTCTTACATCATAAATATTCCTTGGAGAAGGCCACTCCTTGATTGCTTTGACCTTCTCTAAGTGCATCTTCAGTCCATCCTAAAAGATTACAAAGCCATAAAACACCAACTTTATCTTCATGAAGGAATGTTTCTTCATATTAATCAAAATTTTCTCTTGTTTTAACTTTGTCAGTACCAACTTCAAAAGCCTTAAGTGTTCTTCCCTTGTTTTATTGTAAACAAGAATATCATCTAGATATACAATTACCAATTTACCAATAAATGTTTTGAGGAC
>JASDQU010308128.1:240539-268244 GCA_032191745.1 Picea mariana | reverse complement strand
TTGTTGCAGTATATTTTGTTTCTTCAAAACATAAGTTTAATAATATATACATTGTTGTAGAAATAAGTAACTCATTATCATTCATTTCATGTTTAAGAAATATACTGTTAAACAATTGTCAAATTGACATATCAAATCGTGATAAAAAAAAATTGAAAAATAGTCATTGGAAAGCAAACACAATTCTTCACAAGTTTTGTTTTTACTGTAATGTGAAATTCTAAATAAAAAAAACACTGTTACATGTCGGAAGTTGAATAACTTGTGAAAATACAGTTTTTTTTTCTCATAAAACAAGCAAAAGTGCAACCCATCTTCATGATTTCACCCTATTTACTTGGAAACCCGAACACATATGCGCGGAAATAGATCTCACTAGTTTAATTTGTTTATGTTTATGTTTATGTTTATGTTCCCCAAGGGTTAGGTATTCAAGGGTTCCACAGACAAGGGTTTGCCCTGTGTTATAGCTCTCTGATATACGTGCAGGGTCCAACATTAGTACTCGGCCCAATATCTCAGGGCACTAACTAAGGACGATAGACCATACCCTTAGTCGTACTACCTAACTACCCAGGTACTAGAGAGTATCTTCCCAAGTGTTGTTCTCGGTGACACTATAGTAGTCCAGCAGTCGATAGGTTTATCTAAAGAGGGCTTCAGGAAATCTAGGTCGATCCGTACACAGGTGTTGTCTGATGCGCTACCACTCGAAGGGGTACCAACAGGGGTTACAAGGGTGGCCAACAGATGTGCGCTTAAGAACCACTTATATTTCTTACGTGTATGAATCCCTCAACCACGGGTTTATGCACGTAATGACAGATCTCTGTGGCTTAAAGACGTCGGAATACATCTCTACCCTGAAAAAAAATACCCACAAATTTTGCCAAGGAAAGTGCTCTGATACCACTTGCAAGATACCAGATATATAAAATATGCAGAACAAAAATAAAATGCTAGAAATGGTATAATAACAGTAAAATATCCAGCATAATCTCCACAATAACACAAAAATGATAATAGAACAACAATAGAATAGCACTTTGATTCAGAAAGCAATGTTCACAGGCCTCTTCAAGGGGGCAACCTCCAATTGAGAAACGCTCTGTTACAATAATCTCCAAGCTAAGGTTTTCATACCCTCGACCCTTATTTATACTAAATATGTCTATTAAGAGAAGCATCTAAAGAAAGATCATTCTAGAAGTGGAAGTTTCTATTAGGTCTTCTTACATCCACCTTATTCTATTTTATTGAAAGGCCTTATTAGTATTGACCTTTATTACATCCGAATACATTGATCTACCTATGTACGGGTTAGGACCTTAACAGAAAGTGACTACTAAATGAAAATTTCTACAGTAGAAAAGAAGTATTTTTAACACCACAGAGATGTTGCGAAATAAAGAATATTGTTGCATAATATAGGGTTCCTTCAGTCTTTATATCACTAGAGAATAGTTATCTTTAAAGCCATGTAATTTGGATTTGTAGTGTGCAACACACTTGATAGTGCTTTAATGCTATGGAAATATTCCTTGGCTATGGATTTGTTGTATTTTCATATTCATATTGTTTTGGTTGTAGATATCTTATTGTAGTATGCTAACCCATATAATATTCAAAAGTCCCTTAGATTCACCTACTTTGAATTAAACAATGTGAGGTGTTGTGCAGAGGAATATGATGGAGTGTCACTCATAAAAGAAGTATCGATGCTATGGTGATCCCTCATATGTGTGTGTGGAAAAGAAGAGTAGTGAATTAACCCCCCAAGATATGAGCTTCCTCCTGTAAGAAAACATTTCCTTCATATTATATCGATCTTTGATACCATGTGAGATTTGGGTCAAAACTGAGTTGCATAATGAAGGTTAGCATAGGCTGCAGATTTGTGATCAAGTGGCTAAGGAACCACCAAAGAGAAAGAGTTTGAAAAAGATAATGCGGATCAGGAATTGAAACACCATATTTGTATAATGGTATTGCTATGCTCGTTAACCCATTATATTGCTCATTTTTCAAAGATCAATCAATAAATACAAATACAATGGCCCGCTAGAGTGAGATTTGGTAAGGAAATCCATGCAATGGCATGCCATGATTGTCCCCTCAAAGAAAGGAATTATAAATGAAAATAAATATAGTTAAATAATCTTACCTTCATGTGTTCATAAAAGTGCATGGGTTATTAAGTACATCACCACATGAAAGTGAATTTATTTAATCAAAGTGCACGAGATAGGGGTGAGGGTCCTTTCTAGATAGGATAGAAGATCAACATCTAACTCCCTAAATTGTTTATGTGCATCTAGGATAGAGGTAATAAAAGATCTAATATAACACATCACATGAAGAGTGTTTTTGAAAAAGGTTTGTTTTCCACATGTATTCATGGGGCCTTCTATAGTAAAACCATAGGGGGAAGGAATATTCAATTTAGTTTCCTTTCTCAACCAACTAGAGTCCATCATTCATCCCAACAACCAAAACATAAAAGAAGGATAATAATGGGATCTTATCAACGCCTTTTTTGTGTTGAGTATACATGCCTATTGAGGGTCTACCTTTAATTATCCATAGACTAATATAGTGATGATGAGCAATGGCCTAAGGCTCACTTGAACTCAATTTTCCTTTGAAATTGGTATGATGAGAAAGCCATGTCAAATAGTGATCTGGATTGGATCATTCCATAATTTTTCATGTATATTTGTACATTTTGGGTGGAAAAAATTAGAGGAATTAGCTTCTAGGGCCCATTTTAGTGGCAGGCCCCAGTTTGGAAATTCGGGTTTTAAAACCTTCCCAATCAATTTTGAGGCATCAAACAAAATTTTGGGGGGTAAAAAAATTGTGAGCATAGATCTATCCTCGTGAAGATGTTCTACACATAGATAAATTTCCAACAATTCACCTCAATTCGAGATCATATAAGGAAGTTATGCCTCCCACAAGTTGACCTACCTTATTTACCACCATGGTATGAGTGGATCCCACATAAACTCCCATTATTGACATATGTGGGGCTAGCCATGTGTGGAATTAAAAACGATTGTATAAGGTCAAAAATATTATCACTAATTGAGGGTTGGGGAAGAAAAAACCCTAACCCTAGATGACTATGGGGCTATGTTAAATACTAGTCTGGAAGGAGGACACAATGTTCCATTCTTTAATATTGTGCTTGTTCAATAGTTGAGAATATCATATAGGAGTGGATTTGAGAGCATAAAACAGGAGGAAAATATTTTGTAGAATCCATTTAGGAAGAAGTGTCAAAGGAAACTTCATAGTGAGTGCCTCCTTATTTGTATTTTCATTTCATAATTGAAGAAAAGAGAGCAGAGCATATTCCTCTCCTTCTAACTAGGTTTTATGTCGTATTGCATTTACAAGGAAATTTCTTGTGTTCATTTGTGTGGATGGTGTATTATTTTATCTTTTCTTTCATTTTCATATTCAATTATTTTTCATAATTTGAGCAATAAGCTAGAGATAAAAAAATTGAATTCGAAGGAAATGAACCTACATTAACAAAATATTTCAGTCTAGTACAATATATGTTGTGATGAACTTTTCTAATGCAGTAATATCCATGGTAATTTACGAGGATCCAAGAATTAGCTTAAGAATGAGTCTACATAATTCTATCCATGGAAAATGAGTTTGTTCATAAAAATCCTCAGGATGCAATGAAAGAGGAAGAAATATAAATTTGTTGATATCTCTCGCAACATGGCTCTCTTCATGGTAGTTATAACAAACAAATTTGTACCTTTCGGAAAGGTTGGTGTCTCTAACTCATAAGTTTTATCTAATGAGAAACTAGGAGATAGGGAAGACCTAGAAAACGAGCCAAGAAAAGATACTGACAAAGAGAAACCAAGTTCCAGTGACATCACTCCTTAACAACCTTTTTATATAATGGAAGAGGAAATGGACATTGAACCCTACCAAGGTGAGAATGATGCTATTAATATGAATCATGGGTTTCAATAGTTAGAATTGTATTTTAGTGTCCATAATATAGATGAAGAGTATAAAATTTAATTTTCCTAACCCAAAATAGAGGGCCATGCACTAACCTGGTGAGAAAGACACACTGACACACTTAGTCAAGAGGGTGATCCAATAGTAACTAAGTGGGAGGATTTTAAAACCCTAATGAAGTCCTAGTTCTACCCTATTGGTTATGTAGAGGACCAATGGATCTATTGGACTCGCTTCAAGTAGAGGCAAGGTAGAGTGCGAAATAGTACACCATAGAATTTAGGAATATGTTGATCATGTTGGGTATCTCTCCAGAGAACTTAATTGTACTACTCAAGAATACGAGGGATCTACACAATAATTTGTGAATGCAAGTGATTCTCTTCAAATCCAACACCATTTATGAGGCTTGTGTTCAAGCATAGTATATGGAGACATAGGCCATAAGGAAGGAAAACCAAATGGTTCTAAATAGAAAGACGACCAAAATCATTCCAAGAAGGGGAATAATAAGTGGAAAGGAAAACTCAAGAAGATAACAACCACTGCACATTAGTTCAAGGATCCAAACAACCATTACAACCATTGCAATATTGATGGTAACATACAAGACAAGTGTTGGAAGGCACATCTAGGTTTGAGTCCAAAGAACCATAAGAAATATTCCAAGAAGAATAACTTTATAGGAAATGATTTAGGAATCCAGGTAGAAATAAGCTCAGATGTGGATGAGAATAATATTTTCACTTTAGTGAAAAAGGAGGTGAATCTATGTAGCATTCATCTCAAGGAAGAGAAGGAAATGAAAAAACTCTTCCATATTAATATCTAGGTCAAAAATACTAAGGTATATTCTTCATTCAATTATGGCTCACAGGTCAACCTCATAGTAGATGATTTATTATACAATCTTGAGTTTGAGGTTCATGATCATCCAATCCCATATCCATTGGGATGGGTGAATAAGGATGCATATATCAAAGTCACTAAATAGTGTATTATCAAGTTTTCTATAAGTGAAAATTTTATTAATAAATTCGAGTTAGATGTAGTACCCCTTTATATGTTTCATGTAGTATTTGGAATCCCCTACATGTATATGAGATATGCGATATTTATACGTAGAGAAAACTAGTACCTCATGATCAAGGATGAGAATCATTGCATCATCAATGCACACAATTGCATGTCAAAGATCTCTCTAGTAAGTGCTAACCAAAAGAAAAAATTGATGAGTTATAGTAAAAAGTGTGTATTGTTTTTCTTAAGAAAAAATCAGGTAGGGGGGGATAGGTAAGAATAAAGAAATCTCTAAAGGGATATACAAAACAACAAAAACATTAGTTGAAGAAGTTGTTGAAGGCATACAAAGGAGTGTTCTAAGAAACTAAAATGTTACCACCTAAGAGGGAAGTGGAGTATGAGATATAGTTGTTTCCTAACTCCCCATTACAAAATATTGGATTGTATAGACAATCTATTTTGGAAGAAGATGAAGTGAAGAAATAGTTGCAATAACTACTAGAGAAGGTAGTAATTTGACCAATTAATTCACCTTGTGTGTCACCTATCATCATAGTACCCAAAAAGGATGAGACTTAACAAATGCATATTGACTACAAAGCTTTGAATAAGATTACACTCAAGAATCAATACCCTTTTCCCAGGATTGATGATTTGTTAGATCAATTGGAACATGCCAAGTACTTCATCTAGTTGGATCTCAAATCAAGATACTACCAGGTACATGTTAAATAAGAAGACACCTAAAAGTCTACATTGAATACAAGGAAAGGTATATATGAATGGTTTTTCATGCCTTTTGGTTTATGTAATGCATCGACCACATTTATGTGATTCATGAATGATGTATCATGTCCCTATTTAGATTCATTTCTAATAATGTATTTGGATGACATGTTGATTTATATCTCTACCTAGGAGGAGCACATGTCACATATCATGTAGGTGTTAGAGACTCTGAAAAAACATCATCTAGTAGATAACCTCAAGAAATGTGATCTTTCTCAGTAGTTATTGTTGTATTTGGGATATGTTATCGATGAAGGGGAACTTAAGATAGATCCAACATAGATGGTGTCCATCATGAAGTGGCCAATTCCTACTAATATCATTGAAGTTAGGAGATTTTTTGGTGAAACATAGTACCTAGAAAATTTCATAGCATCCTTTTTAGTAGTAGATATTCTGCTCCATGTTATAATAGCCAATGGTAAGAGTTTCCAGTGGGAAAATAGTTGGTATAAATATTTCAACAAGATAAACTGAAAGATAAGTTAAGAACCAGTTCTTGCATTGCCTAACTTACGTAATCCTTTTGAAGTGGAGATAGATGCAAGTGGGTATTTTATGGGATTAATTTTGATGTAAGGAGGTAGGTCGATATCCTATCATTCTGAGATGTTTCATGGGGAAGTTTTGAGGTACCCTATAGATGATCAGGAACTCCATACCCTAGTTCAAGTTGTTATAAAGTGGAAGCATTGTACGATGGGAAAGGAAACCATTATTTTGACTAATCAACAACCACTTCAGTATTTGCAAGTCTAGAGTAAGCTTAGAAAACCACACATTAGAAATGGAAGTGGTTTTTGGAACAATTTCATCTAGTCATCAAATATAGGAAGTATAAAACTAATGCTTTGGTAGACATGTTTTCCATGCCATCCACATCTAGTATTACGTCTTTCATAACTATTATGCACATGGATTCTTTTGCCTATGATGCATAAAAATAGGCACATGAAAAATATGAGGACTTTAAATAGGTGTTTCAATAGTTATAGGGCCAAATTCATATAAAATAAGGTGATGGTAACAATGGTTATCATCTCTAGAATGAGTTTCTCTACAAGATAAACAATCTCTATGTTCCTAAAGGTAAAATATTGCAGTTTATCAGAGAGGCTCACACCTGTGAGCAGGAAATTTTGGTGTTGGAAAGATAGTTTATAACTTAGAAAGGCATGTGTATTGTCCTAGAATGCAACAAGATGTATCTCAATATATTAGACAATGTATGTTTTCGTATACTAGCAAGCCCGGTAATAGAAATCAAGGTCTATACCATCCCTTACAAGTACCCTCCCAACATTGGAAAATCATTTCCATGAGTTTTATGGCTGGTTTTCCAAAAAGCAGGAAGGGACATGACTATATTTTTGTTGTAGTTGATAGCTTTAGCAAGATGTGCATTTACATTCTTTGAAAGAATACAAACAAAGGACAATAAGTAGAAAACATATTCCTTGAGCAAGTCTCGGTACACTTTGGGATACCAAGGAACATCATCTCAAATAGGGATACAATATTTCTCAATTGTGCTATTTGGCCTACACTTCTAGAAAATATGAACACTAAGTTCAAGTGATCTACAACATTCCATCCATAAATAGATGGGAAAAATAAGTAATTAACATGAATTTGGTAGAACTTTTAAGGGGTTACTATCAAAAGAATTTGAAGGACTCAGATGAAAAATTGATCTACGTTCAACACCCTTATAATAATGCAATTCATACTTTTATCGATAAGTCCCCTTTTGAAACTTGTTTTGGGTATTTTCCGCCTTCACACTTAGATGTTGTCTATGGACAACAAGGAGGAGGGAGGGAAGACATCATAGGTGAAGCATTTAAAGTGGAGAATTCTTTTGAAAATATTAGAAAGATCCACTTGCAAGTACAATAGACATAGAACAATTGACAGGAAAAGTACAAGACCTACCATGATCAATATATAAGAGAGAAATCATTCATAGTTGGAGAAAGTGTTTGGTTACAATTGAATAAGAAAAGACTATATGATCCAATTAAGAAGATTAATACTATGGACTATAGTCATTTTAAAATATCGAAGAAGATGGGTGATAATGCCTACATACTAAGTCTACACCCATACATGTGCATTTACTCAGTAGTAAATGTGGATAGAAGCAACATGAACTTTGGTAGATTGAGTTGAAAAAAAAACTTATGTTGATGATACAATCTATCCTTCTTTCTTATCACCCAATACAGTTCACATTGAGATATTTTATTATTAAAATATATTTTTATTATTAACACTTTATTTTTTAAATAGGACTTCACCTCCATGTTAAATATTAGATTACATGGAAGAATCTAATAGAATTTCGTTAATTATGATGGCTACACGGTAGTTTAATTATGATACAATCTAATAGAATCTAATAGCTTTAGTTTATATGTTAAATTATATAAACTAAAGCTATCTTAGCTATCTTTGCGACGTTAAAGTTGAAGAACATAATTGGAATCTAACTTTTTTGGGTGATGTAAAATCCTTTACCGTTACAACACGTTATTCTTAGACTATTGTCATCAAGATCTCGTTTTGGAACAAGATCTCGTTTGATCTGTCATTGGCAAAAGATGCGAACTATTATCTTTAACTTTGCCGGTTAAACGACATAAAAAAAGGTCCCCGACAGGGCACCCAGCAAAGTAAGACAATTCCACACGCCACCACCGCAGCTATAAATATACAGGCTCCAGTCTCTCTCTCTTTCATTGCSATTTACTTTCATTATCTCATCTTATTTCACCTCGAATTTTTACTAGATTTTCATTCTGTTATATATCTYTCAATCTGTTGATTGATATCTATCTGCTTTTAGAATAAGTATTTTATCATGGCTCAAAATATAGCATCCGTTCGGACTGGTGCTCCTCAGTGCCAGGACCGCAGCCACACCCAAAGTCACACTAATGCAGCTCATACTAATCCRAATCAGAAGGCAGGACTGCTGGACAAAATCAAAGAGATGCTTCCTGGAGGCCAGACTCAAGCTGCTCATTCTAATCCGAATCAAMAAACGGGGCTGATGGATAGAATCAAACAGATGATTCCTGGAGGCCAGACTCAGTCTCATACTGCTCATTCTACTTCCACTCAGAAGCCTGGGCTTGTGGATAAAGTCAAAGACATGCTTCCCGGAAGCCAGACTCAAACTGCTAATTCCAATCCAAATCAGAAACCGGGGATGGTGGATAAAATCAAAGAGAAAATTCCCGGAGGCCAGACTCAGACTCAGTCTCACACTGCTCATTCTAGTTCCACTCAGAAGCCGGGGCTCGTGGATAAATTCAAAGACACGCTTCCCGGAAGCCAGATTCAAACTGGTAATTCCAATCCAAATCAGAAGGCGGGGATGGTGGATAAAATCAAAGAGATGATTCCCGGAGGCCAGACTCAGACTCAGTCTCAGACCGCTCATTCTAGTTCCACTCAGAAACCGGGGCTCGTGGATAAATTCAAAGACACGCTTCCCGTAAGCCAGACTCAAACTGGTCATTCCAATCCAAATCAGAAGGCGGGGATGGTGGATAAAGTCAAAGAGATGATTCCCGGAGGCCAGACTCAGACTCAGACTCAGTCTCACACTGCTCATTCTAGTTCCACTCAGAAGCCGGGGCTCGTGGATAAATTCAAAGACACGCTTCCCGTAAGCCAGACTCAAACTGGCCATTCCAATCCAAATCAGAAGCCGGGGATGGTGGATAAAATCAAAGAGAAGATTTGCGGAGGCCAAAGCAAGTGATGAGGAAGGTGAAGGGCAAGAGGAAGATCAGACGCATGAGCATTTATGTTACTGCTAATAAGGACTCCGGCCATCCGTTCGTGTCGCTTTTCCCTTGAGAATTGACCGATAATAGTTAGTGTGTTGGAATAATATGAATAGTGTGTTAGAGTAGAGAAGTGCGATATGAATGTGACCGGATCAGCATGCCGTGTAGGATAGTATTTGGTTGGGAGGTGATTTGCAATTGTGTTTGGTTGCATGTAGCAGTTTGGCTTGTTTTAATATCTATAGAAAGTTTTAATCGTTTCTAGCCATACCTTCGTGTTGCTTTTTTCTTGTGAATTGACCATAATAACCATCATGATTATATGAATAGTGACTGTTAAAATAGTGAAGTACGATATGAATGTCACCCAATTCGCATTTAGTTCAAAGGAGATTGGCAATTGCGTTCGCATGTGGTAAGATAGTATTTAGTTCAGAGGTGTTAATTGTGTTTAGTTATATGTAGCAGTTTGATTTGTTTTAATATTTATAAATAGTTTTAAATTTTTTCGACCTGTTATGTCTGTTATGAGATTTTTATTTATTATTAAACAAATGAAATTATCAGCAGGATGTACTCGCCAGATCCTATAAATTCCAACGAAATATAATTAAGTCCAACGAGATGGGATTACTTCCAATGAGATGAAATTAAGTCCGTACATTTGGAAATTGAAGTGACCAAAAGTATAAGTGGAAAGTGAAAGCTAAGAATATGAAAGAGGAATGTGAAGTGACCAAACTTATAAGTGGAAAGTAAGCAAAGAGGAAGAAGATACAAGTTTGATGCTTCCCTAAATCGATTGATGACACTAAAAAAATAATGCTATTATTCCCTTTGATCGTGAATATTCCTCAACTCTCGTCCCACATCAAAATATTCTCCACTTACCCCTCCTCATCTATATAAGGCTATCCCAAAACATAGGACGAGCACCACCATCTCATATCGATCGCTCCTTTTTGTTTATTCTAAGAGTAATTGGCGTTTGGCATATTGTGAATCAGTGAATCCATGGCATACTATGGGGAGTACGATTCATGCCAAGGGTGGAACGGGAGGATTTACGAGTCACCACCCAAATCAGGCTATGGCTATTAGCAACAGCTGGCATGTTCCCCTTGCGACCCATGCCTAAATGCAACAGAAGGAGGCTATGGATATAACGAATATGGAGGCCCCGCAGCTCGTAATAAGTTTAATGCAGCAGGTGTTAGGATTGATTAAGCATTGGCCGCACTGACAGTTGAGCCGCACACCAGGTCAATGAAACCGTTCAACACTTTGCTCAAGAAAATAAGATCAATTGTGCAACTTTGCTCTGTTTTGTATAAATATCTATTTCTATAATGCAATAGACAAACTCCCAGTGTGTTTATTTTTGTTTGTGTGAGAGACCTCTGATCTCCGTTATGGTATCAGAGCGTGGTTGTCTAGAGAGGGCGAGAGCCAGAGAGAAGTCGACGCCGCGTGGTGGAACCGCCGTGTGGGACAGGTTGCGACTTGTGTCTATCTCGAGCCGCTGGTGCTGTTAAAGATTGAGCTGTGAACGATTAAAGGTAGTCTGAATCAAAGAACTCACACAGACGTAGCAAACAGAGACACGAGAGAACATACAAGTGACTTGTATTTATACAATGGTGGGATGAGCTCCACGGTTGATTAGTTTCAAGATCAATGGCTGGAATAACTTCTTCCAGATGTTTCTGGTTCTTCCAAGAACTTACTGGAGTAGTGCACTCCGTCGGTTGGTGCAGTTACTGTACGCTTATCTCTATCAACTACTTGTTTGGTTGTTTAATTAATTTCTAACACTCCCCCTTAATTAAACAATCTTTACAACACTTATCTTATCTTTACATATTACAAATTTAGCTTTTTCAAGAGGCTTTGTAAATATATCTGCAGCATTATCATTTGTGTTGCAATACAATACATCAATTTCATTTGAGTGTATTTTTTCTCTTACAAAATGATAGTGTTTCTCAATATGCTTTGACCTAGCATGATACACTGGGTTATTTGTCACTTTGATGGAACTTTGGTTGTCACATTGGATGATTGTTGGTACTTTTTGCTTTTCTCCAACATATTCAAGTATTCTCCTTAGCCAAATTGTTTCACAAGTGGCAGTGCATAATGATTTGTACTCAGTTTCGGTGGATGACAAAGAAACAATTGGTTGTTTCTTACTGAATGCATATCTTGTAGTAGACTTCCTTTCATCAATAGTCCCTTTCAAATATCAGAGGACTCTCTTTTCATCTTTCCAATGATTATCATGAGGCTTAGCCATAAATTGGCTATGAATGCTAACTGAATATCAATATCTGGCTTGGTTGTGGTGAGATAATTTAGACTTCCCACCAATTGTCGATACAAAGTACCATCCACTTCTTTTGAGTCATCATTATTGTTGAGCTTAACATTTTGTTCTAATGGAGTAGATATTGGCTTACATGTGTTCATATTAAACCTCCTCAGTACCTCCTTTGTATATTTTCTTTGTGTGATTAAGGTCTTACCATTTTCTCTCCATACCTCAAGACCTAAACAATAATGTAATTGTCCAACATCCTTCATTTCAAACTATTGTGACAACTTTCTTTTGATCTCTTCAATCAACCCAGTGACACTTCCTGTTATGATAAGATCGTCCACATATAGAAAAATCAAAACAATTTGACCATTTCTATCTTTCTTGATATACAGGTTTGGATCACTTTTACCTTTTATAAAACCTTGTTGAATGAAAAATGTATCAATTTTCTCATACCAAGACCTAGGTGTCTGTTTAATTCCATATAAAGCTTTCTTCAACTTGCATACAATATGTTCTTTTCCTTTCTTTACAAACCCCTATGATTGAACAAGATAAACCTCTTCTTTTAATTCTCCATTAAAAAATGTTGACTTGACATCTAGTTGATACAACTTCCAATTATACTTGGTAGCCAGTGCAATCATTAATCTAATAGTATTCATTTTTTCTACAGGAGCAAAAGTGTCTTCATAATCTATCCCTTCTTTCTGTGAATAACCTTTGGCAACCAATTCAGCTTTGTAATTTTCTACACTACCATCAACATTAAATTTATATTTGAACAACCATTTTCATCCTATGGGGGTTTTGTTCCCAGACAATTATGTCAATTCCCATGTTTCATTTTTAATTATAGAATCATATTCTTCCTTCATGACATCCATCCATTCTTTGTGGTCTTTAGCTTTCTCATAATTTAAAGGCTCTACCCCATTCATAGATTGAGTTATTAAGGGATAGTCTCTATACCTGACCGGGGTCCTAGATTGTCTTGTTGTCCTCCTTAGTTCTTCACTTCTTTGTGGAGTTCCTTCACCTCTTCTAGGCATGCTCTGGCTACTTGTAGAATTTACGATGTTTGGAGCTTCTTCTTGGACTTGTTCTTCTTCTTCTTTAGCACTTTCCTCATTTTCTTTAGGTAGATTCCATACATCATAATCATATGTTTTTCATACTTCATCTGCATTTTCATGAAACAACACATCTCTACTTGCAAACACCTTATGATTGTTAGGATCAAACATTTTATAGGCTTTGTATTTTGTACAATAACCAATAAATATGCATTTGATTGCCTTTGCATCAAGCTTTATTTTATCTTCTTTTGGAATGTGAGAAAATGCTTTACTCCCAAATATTCTCAAGTGACTCGCTTCTAGTTTATATCCATAAAAAGATTCAAAAGGTCTTTTGTGCTCTAAATTTTTTGTAGGACTCCTATTCTTTATATATACAACAATACTTATTGCTTCAGCCCAAAAACCATTAGAAATATTTTTACCTTTTATTATACTGCGAGCACATTCAACCAAGGTTTTATTTTTCCTTCCTTATACTCCATTTTGTTGAGGAGTATGTGGCACTGTAAACTATTGTTGAATCCCATTATTTTTTCAATACCTAATGAATGCCCCTAATGTATACTCCCCTCCTTGACATGACCTGAGAATCTTGATGCTCCTTCATGTTTTCTTTTCAATCATATTCTTGAATTCTTTAAAATATTCAAAGACATCACTTTTCTTTCTCATAAAATAAAACCAAGTGTATCTAGTTCTATCATCAATAAAGATAAAGAAATAATATGATCCTCCAAGAGATCTAGTTTTCATGGGTCCACAAACATCGATATACACTAGTTCAAGAATTTCTCACTTGTTTTTATCTATATGCATAGGAAACTCTTCTCTATGTTGTTTTCATAATGCACATCCTTCACATTCAACATGTTCACTTTTAAACATTGGAAGACCTTCTACCATTTATTTCTTTTGAAGCATCAAAATATTATTATGGTTTAGGTGTTCATACCTTGATTCCATAACTCTTCCATTGACATAGTTGTGGATGCCAACGCTTGATGATCCCTCCTTATAACATGAAGCTTATATAGTCCTCCAATTCTAGATCCTCTTGCAATGATTTTGTAGTGATCATGTATGTCCACCACACATTGTGACTTAACAAATTCAACTTTTAGATCTTGATATGCAATGGTGGATACATAAATTAAATTCTTCTTTATTCATGGCACATACATTACATTATGGATTTGTTTCACCTCACCAGTAGGTAAAGTCACATATACGTCCCCATACCCTTTAATTTCATGTGACCTATCATATCCTAGATAGATCTTATGAACATCATTAATGTTTTCATGATATGTATCAAACCAATTCCTATTACATGACATATGAATTGAAGCACCAAAATCAATAATCTAGGCATTAGCATCATCAATGTTTGTTCATAAAGCAGCATCAGAAACAAACAACTTGAGATTTTTGAAATCATCACATACTTTGGCACCTTTATCAACAAAACTTCCTGAATGTTTGTTATATTTGGACTCATTAAACTTCCTCCTCCTACAATCTTTAGCATAATTTCCAAACTTACCACAATAGAAGAATCCTTCATTCTTCTTCACATTTGTGTTTGTGCTTGGTGGTGCCCTGCCATTATCTAGTTTTGTATGTGGCTTGCCTTCTTTATTTACCCTCCATGGCTTTCCTTTGTAGGGTTGTTTCCCTTTCGCCACCAATGCTAGATATGAATTGTGAGATCTTGTATTGAGATTATTTCTATGATCCTCCTCTTGCAGAAGAATACCTATCAATTTATCAAAAGTAGGGGCCTTTTCCCTATCTACAAGACTAGTAATGAACATTTGATATTCATCTAACATGCCATTTAATGTGACAGTGACCAGGTCAGTACTAGAAATATTCTCACCAATATCTCTTAGCTTATATTTCAATTCTTTGATTCTAGAAAGAAAGTTACTGATATTTTCATTCTCCTCCATCTTAATTGAAAGAAGCTTACTCTTAAAAAATAATACACGGTTTGTGTTTGTCGTCTCATACAAAACATTTAGTGTCTCCCAAGTTTCATGGGATGTTTTTCATTCCCTAATGTGTGGGATGATATTGTCCTTGACAGACATCCTCAAGAGTACCTTCGCTTTAATCTCTCGTCACTCCCAATCCTGAACTAAGGCTGTAGGGGCTGCCAGTTTTGCTTCGTCTCCACATGCGATCGACTAAACATTGTATCCTTCTATCAACGTCTGCAACTTAAACTTCCAATTGACATAATTTTCCCCATCTAACTTATTTGATTCATTTATATATGAATCTGCCATGATATTTGCCATTTTTTTAAGCACTAAAATGGCTAGTAATAACCAATACTCTAGAACCCCACAAAAAAGCTTTGTAATAATTGATGCTCCAAATTCTAGATAACCCAAATCACAATATATAACTTCACCTCTTTATAATGTGATCTTTCTCATAATCCGTATAATGTGATCTTTGTCATATTCCATACACTATGAAAAACATATAATCACACTACCATATTACCAATAAACAACTTATCATCACAATTTCACACACCACAATTTAGCCTTAGTTCAAGTATATATATTTTTTTATTTTTAATTTATTAAATTCACCACATCATGACACCTTTCCACATTATCTTTAAGTTATGATTTATGTTCCTCTTTACACAATACACAAACCTCTTTCACCAAATCGTCCAACACTCAACCATTAAAAAAAACTTGTCTCACCAAATCGTCCAACATTCAACCATAAAAAAAAGTTCTCTCATCGAATCATCCAACATTCACCCATAAAAAGATAAAAAGGTCTCTTTTACTGAAATTTACCAGCCATAAAGGACAATATGTATACCTTCACAACCTCTTTCAAAAAAATTGAATGCATTGACTCCAATAGCCCCAAGAGTCCACAACTTTCCTTCACAGCGGACATGGAGCATCAAATAATCTCCTCCATGCATGTTGATGGCCCTCTCAAGAAGCCCTTAAACCTCCTTCACTTTCTTATGGTAGGACACAGATCTTGACACTTCCAACGACCTTCTCTTCGAGAGAAAAGGATGGTCCCTTACTTCAGTGGATGAAAAAACACATTAACACATCAGATAATAGATTTATGGGATCCTCTACATGGATCTCTGCACTCGACGAACAATCCAACTCTTCCACACCAGTTACAAATATTACAGCAACAATTTTTTTGGCTTCATGTGCATGCTCCATGCACAAGACTCAGCCTCACGACTCTCTCGGCTCTGATACCAAATCAGAGAACTCACACAGATGTAGCAAACAAAGACACGAGAGAACACACAAGTGATTTGTCTATCACATTACAAGCATGGGTATTCTTACAATGGTGGGATGAGCTCCATCGTTGATTAGTTTCAAGATCAATGGCTCGAATTACTTCTTCCAGACGTTTCTGGTTCTTCCAAGAACTTACTAGAGTCGGTGCAGTCGGTCGGTGCATTTACTGCACACTTATCTCTATCAACTTGTTTAATTAATTTCTAACAGTCTGTGTGGAGAAGTAATTGTGTAGTGGGTCGTATTGTTATTCTGAGTTTTTATTATATCAATTTTTTTTTTCTCTTCAGTCTGATAAGATCCAGTTCCTGATCCCTGGACTCCTTGATATATTTTCAGGCCCTCTTAAAAATCAGTTTCCCATTTTGGGCGCTCTTCTTTGGAGCACTTTCTAAAATCCCATAGAGCTAAACTATCTATAACCAGATATTCATTATGAACATTCCTCTTCTTCAGCATAGATTCATCCACTACAACAACCAAATTTTCCTCTTCTTCGCCCATATCTAAAGTAGTAAATCAAACCCATTTCTCTACAATCTGAGCTATGTTGCCCGTCCCTGTTTCACCCACAAAAAAACAAAAATAAACCCCTCCTACTACGTTGACACTTGGGTATTCGTTTTGGTGGGATATCCTTTTGTTTTGGCTACATTAGGCCAGAAGGGCGCCTTGGAATTCATTCTGAGGTGACTTCGGCCAAGTATTCATACAAATTAGAGCACAAAGAGGAGTTGCAATCTGTGGAAAGGAAAACTCAAGAAGATAACATCCACTTCACATTATTTCAAGGATCCAAACAACCATTACAACCATTGTAATATTGATGGTAGCATACAAGACAAGTGTTGGAAGGAACATATAGGTTTGAGTCCAAAGAACCATAAGAAATATTCAAAGAAGAATAACTTTATAGGAAATGATTTAGGAAACCAAGTAGAGAGAAGCTCAAATGTGGATGAGAATATTATTTTCACTTTAGTGAAAAAGGAGGTGAATCTGAGTAGCCTTCATCTCAAGGAAGAGAAAGAAATGAAAAAAAAATTCCATCTTAATATCTAGGTCAAAAATACTGAGGTATATTCTTTATTCAATTCTGGCTCACAGGTCAACCTTATAGTAGATGATTTATTCTACAATATTGAGTTGGATGTTCATGATCATCTAATCCCATATCCATTGGGATGGGTGAATAAGGATGCATATATCAAAGTCACTAAATAGTGTAAGATCAAGTTTTCTATAAGTGAAAATTTTATTAATAAATTCAAGTTAGATGTAGTACCCCTTTTATGTGTTTCATGTAGTATTTGGAAGCCTCTACATGTATATGAGATATGTGATATTTATACGTAGAGAAAACTAGTACCTCCTGATCAAGGATGAGAAGTCTTGCATCATCAATGCACACAAATGCATGTCAAAGATCTCTCTAGTAAGTGCTAACCAAACAAAAAAATTAATCAGTTCTAGTAAAAAGTATGTATTGTTTTTCTTAAGAGAAAATCAGGTAGGGGAGGAATAGGTAAGAATAAAGAAATCCATAAAGGGATGTACAAAGTTACAACAAAAAAATTAGTTGGAGAAGTTGTTGAAGGTATAAAAAGGAGTGTTCTAAGAAACTAAAACATTACCACCTAAGAGGGAAGTGGAGTATGAGATATAGTTGTTTCCTGACTCCCCATTACAAAATATTGGGTTGTATAGACAATCTATTTTGGAAGAAGATGAAGTGAATAAATAGTTGCAAAAACTACTAGAGAAGGTAGTAATTTGACCAAGTACTTCACCTATCATCATAATACCCAATAAGGATGGGACTTATCAAATGGATATCAACTACAAAGATTTGAATAAGATCACACTCAAGAATCAATACCCTTTTCCCATGATTAATGATTTGTTAGATCAATTGGAACATGTCAAGTACTTCACCTAGTTGGATCTCAAATCAAGATACTACCAGGCACATGTTAAAGAATAAGACACCTAAAAGACTACATTCAATATAAGGAAAGGTATATATGAATGGTTTTTCATACCTTTTGGTTTATGTAATGCATCGACCACATTTATGTGATTGATGAATGATGTATCACGTTCCTATTTAGATTAATTTCTAATAATGTATTTGGATGACATATTGATTTATATCTCTACCTAGGGGGAGCACATCTCACATCTCACGTAGGTTTTAGAGACTTTGAAAAAACATCATCTAGTAGATAACCTCAAGAAATGTGATCTTTCTCAGTAGTCATTGTTGTATTTAGGATATGTTATTGATGGAGGGCAACTTAACATACATCCCACAAATATGGTGGCCATCATGAAGTGGCCAATTCCTACTAATATCATTGAAGTTAGGAGATTTGTTGGTGAAACATAGTACCTACAAAATTTCATAGAATTATTTTTAGTGATAGATATTCCACTCCATGTTATGATAGCCAATGGTAAGAGTTTCCAGTGGGGAAATAGTTGGCATAAATATTTCAACAAGATTAAATGAAAGATAAGTCAAGAACCAGTTCCTACATTGTCTAACTTACATAATCCTTTTGAAGTGGAGATAGATGCAAGTGGTATTTTATGGGATCAATTTTGATGCAAGGAGGTAGGTTGATATCCTATCATTCTGAGATGTTTCATGGGGAAGTTTTGAGGTACCCTATAGCGGATAAGGAACTCCAAACCCTAGTTCAAGTTTTTATGAAGTGGAAGAACTATATGATGGGAAAGGAAACCATTATTCTAACTGATTACGAACAACTTTAGTATTTGCAAGTATAGAGTAAGCTTTAGAAAACCACACATTATAATTGGAAGGGGTTTTTGGAACAATTCCATCTAGTCATCAAATATAGGAAGTCGAAAACCAATACTTTGGTAGACGTGTTTTCCATGCCATCCACATCTAGTATTACATCTTTCAGAACTCTATGCACATGGATTTATTTACCCATGATGCAGAAAAATAGGCATATGCAAAATATGAGAACTTTAAATAGGTGTTTCAACATATATAGGGCCAAATTCATATAAAAGAAGGTGATGGTAACAATTCTTATCATCTCTAGAATGCGTTTCTCTACAAGATAAACAATATCTATGTTCCTAAAGGTGAAATATTATAGTTTATCAGAGACGCTCACACCTCCAAGATTGCAGGAAATTTTGGTGTTGGAAAGATGGTTTCTAACTTACAAAGGCATGTGTATTGGCCTAGAATGCAACACGATGTAGCTTAATTGTAGCGCACCTTTTCCGGCTACCAAGGCTTAAACGCTATTAAAAGAAGACTATAACACCACTTTGTACATAACTCATACAGGTATTATAGATCCCATGCATTTAAACAAATAAACACATTCTACACAGAGTATTCATATGAGTTACTGCCATAATTAACATTCAATAGCATTTCATACTAATTCATATACACAGCGGAAAACATGATAACATAAGCAGTAGAGTCATGCAAAACATGATTAAAACATAATCAGATACTTATATTTTAACAGTGGTAGAATCCACCAACCAAGTGCAGGCCTTCCACGAACCTCCTAGCCTTAGACCACACTGCTCATTAGCTCAGCAGTGGGTCACCCCCGAGCTGGGACTAAGCTCCACCCCAAGACAAGGAATCCTAGGCTAGGTTGAGGTTACAGGGAAAACAACACACAACCACAAGGAAGGGATTCTCTCCAAGGAACCTCCCACGCTCATTGCCCACAGACCCTCATTCCCCACATGTCTGTTCCACCCCAAGAGTATACACCTTCTTTGTCACCTGGACAGTCCTTTGGCTGCTAATCTCCCTTGCCTTGGGTTACAGAAACAGGCCAGACCAGAAGTCTTTGGGCTCTATAGCAGCTACAAGGTTCCTTCAAGGAGTTCTCTCCTTCCTCTGCGCACTCTCTCACCTGGAGGGAGTCGCTCACAGGTCCAACAACCTATTCTTCCAACTTCAACCACCTCTCTCACTTGGAGAGAGTGTTGTACAAACTGGCCAACAAGCCATACAGGATAAAACACTACATTTCCACCACAATCCATGAGAATCCAGACACGAACACCCCAGGGTAGCTCCAGACAGGTGCAACAGCATAACTAGGCTTGGCAGGGATGGGACACTTCCGTTTTCTCAATTTGGCAACCCGGAATAGACTCACACTCTGGATTCTCAGGGATGTGTGATGAGTCGTCCAAGTAGGGGTTGATTCAGACTCCCCAGTTTAGAATAGAGAAGGGGTATACCAACTTTCCAAAACAAACACAGACTCTTTTCCGAAATCCATGCAAGCTTCTCGTTCAGGGAATATACACACCGGTTTTCTCAGAGCCAGACACAAACTTTTCGAATCACAGGGATGCATGAAGGTTCTCTGCAGGAGTCAGGTTGGTATTACTATCCAGAGCTTCGTACGCGTTCAGACAATCGGGTAGAATGGGGAAGGAACCCTTCTCACGACTCACCCTGGCCATTTTATTCGCATGCGTTAGGGTTGACACTTGTTACCCATGAAACTGCATGCGTTCCACCAGCACACATCTCCCTTTTATGTTCTCCCCTTGCCAGAAACTTAGGATAAAACATAAAATGCACATATCTTTTGGGATAATATTAAAATATTATTCCCAGGCTTAAGCCCCCTAGGCTTAGCCCCCTAGGCTCAACCCTTAGCCCCCTTTTCCACCTTCTAGCACCTAAGTCCTTGCCCACTCTATGTATGCTTAGTCCCCCTTCACTCATTCATCATGGTCGGTCTGCACATGGCGGTGTTTATATTTTATTAATTGTTTTGTGTGATTACATATACAACAGCAGGCTCCTAGCTTTCAACACTCAGGCCCCCTGGCCTAACAAACACATAAGCCTCCATCTTATAAAAACTTGGCTCACCAGCCTATAAAACATAATTACAATTCATTTCATAACATGGTTTACAATGGGGCTCAACCTTGGGGACACTACAATCCCCCTCCCCTTATTTTTGCACTGTCCTCAGTGCAACTTTACACAACATCTGCAAGCTTTTCAAATTTTTTCAAAAAGATGCAGGTACTCTACCCGCATAACATCTGCATGCTCCCATGTTGTGTCCTCAGGACCATACCAGGTCCACTGGACCTTTACAAGCTCTATGACTCGATTCCGAAGTTGTTTGCTTTTCCTATCCAATATGCGTACAGGATGCACTTGTAGGACACCTTCTAGTTCTACCTGAATCACATTCCAATCGATAACATGATTAGCATCAGGTACGTATTTCTTAAGAAGTGAAACATGAAACACATTATGTACAGTCATAGATGCAAGTAATGCAAGCATGTATGCAATCGGCCCAATCCTTTCCAGGATCTCAAATGGCCCACAAAATCTTGCTGCCAACTTGGCGCAATTTCCCAACCTCAAGGAACTCCTATTAGTTTTCACTTTCAGGAAAACATGGTCACCCACTTTGAACTCTCTATGGGTTCTGTTACTATCCACGTAACTTTTCTTCCTGTCCTGGGCAGCTTTTAGATTATGTTTAATTCTTATCATTTGGTCTTCCATCTTCTTGAGTAGCTCAGGCCCAACTACTGCTCTGTCAGCTGGATTATCCCAGTTCACGAGAGTGTTGCACTTTCTTCCATAAAGTGATTTTTAATGGGCTCATCTTCAATGATGCATGATACCCATTATTGTAGTCGAATTCTACCAAATGCAGGGAGTCTTCCCACCTTGATGGTTTATCCGTCACATACAGTCTCAGCATGTCTTCTATTACTCTGTTCACTCTCTCTGTCTGTCCATCAGACTCGGGATGATACGCTGTACTAAAGTTCAGATTTGTTTTGAATCCTTTGAACAGTCCCTTCCAGAAATTCGAAGTGAATTTTGGGTCCCTATCAGACACAATTGTCTTAGGAATTCCATGCAAACGTGCAACTTCTTTTAAAAAGATATCATCAACATCAGCTGCTCTGTGGGTGGTTTTCAGTGGAATAAAATGGGCAGCTTTAGTAAGCTTGTCCACCACGACCATGATTGAATCATGCTGCTTGTTGGTTCTAGGTAGTCCGGTGATAAAATCCATTGTTACCACGTCCCATTTCCACTCAGGAATGGGTAAAGGTTGCAACAACCCTACTGGGTGCCTGTGCTCAGCCATAACCTTTTGGTAATCCATACATCTGGCGATGTATTCAGTGATTTCTTTCTTCAAACCCGGCCAAAAATAATGGCTTTTGACTACTGCCACAGTCTTCTGGTATCCAGGATGTCCAGCATAAGCCACGTTATGCATCTCCTTTAGAATTGCCAGCTTCAATTCTCGGACATTAGGTACATACACTCTGGTTTTATACAGAAGTAAACCATCAGTTCCCAAGGTTTAACTTTCCTTGGTCTGTGGTCTCTCACGCTGTTGTAGCTTTGCTACAAGACTTTTGTACTGCAAGTCAATACTTGCAGCTTCCAAAATTATGTCTTTCATCTCAGTCCAGTACATACTAATGGCTATAGCATGTAATTCGTGCACTTTTCTACTGAGTGCATTAGCCACATTATTTTCTTTCCCTTTGATATGCTTGATATCAAAGTCATATTCGCACAAAAACTCCAGCCATCTGATTTTCCTGGCATTTAAGGTCGGCTAATCAAATAAATATTTCAGACCGTTATGGTCTGTTCTCAACTCGAATCTCTTGCCCATGAGATAATGTCTCCATTTCCTCAAGGCATGGATGATTGCTACCAGCTCAAAGTCATGAGTGGCATAATTCTTCTCATGCTCCTTCAACTTTCGGGATTCATAACAGACTACAAATCCCTCTTGGCTGAGAACTCCTCCCAGCCCCTCCTTACACGCATCTGTGCACACTACGTAGTCCTTATTTGGATCTGCAATCTTCAGAATTGGAGCACTAGTTAGCAGCTGCTTCAATCGCTAGAAGCTGCTCTCACATTCTTCAGTCCACTGGAACTTCTTCTCCTTCCTTTGCAAGGAAGTGATAGAAGGATCCATCTTTGAGAATCCGGCTATGAATCTCCTATAGCAGCCCGCCAGACCCATAAAATATCTAACTTTTGCCACATTCCTTGGCGTTGGCCATTCTCGAATGACCTTTACCTTTTCAGGATCCACAACAATGCCTTCTTCAGATATAATGTGTCCCAAGTAATGGATCTGCCTTTGGTAAAATGAGCACTTGCTCAGTTTTGCATACAGCTGGTGTTCTCTCAACACCTGCAGCACTATTTTCAAGTGTTGCTCATGTTCTTCCTCTGTCTTGGAATGCACTAGGACATCGTCCAGGAAGACTATGACAAACTTGTCCAAATAATCTCTGAACACTCCATTCATTAAGCACATGAAAACAGTAGGCACGTTGGAATGCCCAAACGGCACCACCGTGAACTCATAATGACCGTACCTTGTTCTAAAGGCAGTCTTGCTGATGTCCTTATCCTTTATTCTCACTTGGTGATATATTGATCGGAGATCTATTTTCGAAAATATTTTTGCATCCTTCAATTGATCAAAAAGATCATCAATCCTTGGCAGAGGATACTTGTTCTTGACAGTGACCTTATTCAACTATCAAAAATCAATGCACAACCTCAACGTCCCATCTTTCTTCTTCACAAATAGGACCGGGGCTCCCCATGGTGATACACTGGGGAAAATGTAACCTTTCTTTAGTAGCTCTTCGAGCTGCAATTGCAACTCTTTCAGCTCTGGCATACTCATTCTATAAGGAGCCTTCGAAACTGGAGCTGCTCCAGGCATCAAATTTATAGAAAAATTGATGTCCCTCTTCGGAGGTAGTCCAGGTACCTCCTAAAATATGTCCTTGAACTCTTTGAGTACCTCATGGTCTTCCAGATTTGAGACTGCATCTTGGGATGCTTCTTCCACCTGAGCTGCAAATAATTGACAGCCCTTATGGTAACACTTCTTCAGCTACATGGCTGAGATTTCTCTAATAGTCATGGCTCTGGGAATTCCTTGGACTGTTACCTAATTTCCCTCTCCGTCCAGGCATGTAAACCTCTTGTTACGACAATCCAGAAGGGAATGGTGCTGGTCCAACCAGTCCATCCCAATTAAGCAATCGTATGAGCCTAAAGGCAGAATGTTCAATTCAGCCTTAGTGCTCATTCCTTTCATGTCCACTGAATAGGACTTAACCAATTCAGTGACCTTCCTCTTGGTCTCTGTGGCCAACTGCACTAACCAAGACTTCTCATGTTTGCTTCTCGTTAGATGCAAACTTTCCACCACTCTAGGATCTATATAACTATGGCTAGCCCCTGAATCAATTAAAATAACAAGTGGTCGGTTGTTGATCGTACCTTCCACTTCAATCATGTGCGATTGAAATCCTTCTTGCTTGTTGTCCAGGGCTGCGTACCTATGAAATCCTTCTTGCTTGTTGTCCAGGGCTGCGTACCTATGATATCCTCCAGGGCATTCTGCTGCCCATATCCTCCACTGTTTTATCTTGCTGAACAGTATGGACAGTCCTTTCTTTGTCTTTTCTGTGGGGGCAGTCTTTGTACCTATGATTCCCTTTACAGCCCCAACACTCCATAGGTGGCGGTCTTGGCACTTGCTCACTCCCTTCCACTTTCCTGGGCTCTCTAAAAGATGACTGTCCCTAAGGACTGTTTCTGAAAAAGGAAGGCTTGTTTCCCTTCTGCCTCTGTTCCTTCTTAAACTTCCTCTGATCATTCCAAGCCTTCCGAAGGATGGGCCTTTCTCCTTGCTGTTCATACAAGCATTTCGCCTTTCTTATTGTTTCTTCCATGGTCTTAGGATCATCATATTGAATCTTGTCGCTCATGGAAGGTGACAGTCCACTCAGATATCTCTGAATCTTGACAGCCTCATCTTTGATGAATGGAACATACTTCAGTAGTTCTAGAAAACTTTGTTCATACTCATCAATAGTCATGCTGCCTAGCTTGAGTTCAAAGAACTCCTTCATCTTTCTATCATAGTATCTTTTAGTCAGGTATTTATTCTCGAAGTACCTCTTAAATTCCTTCCAAGTGACCTCTTTCTCTCTGATGTGTTGCACTTGCACAAACTGATCCCACCACATGGATGCTTTTCCTTTCAGTTGGTACATTGCAATTCTTCCTTCTGCATGGGCAGAATAATTCTACAGTTGGAAGTATTTCTTCATGCCAAGTAACCAGGTCTCGGCATCTTCCTCCTTCTTATGTTCTCCATCAAATGTTGGAGGCTTAATCTTATTCATCTCCCCTTTCAATTCCTCCTTTCCAAATTTTCGATGTTTTCTGGTAGGGAACGGGCTTGAACTACTGTGTGTCTGCCTGTCAGAATGCTTCAGGGAGAGATGATAATGTCTGTTACCACTCCTTGATCTTCTTCTCCTCTCAAGGGTTCTGACACTTCTTGATCTGCTTGTGTCACTTCCTTTTTCCAATTTCTTTTCTATTCTTTCCAGGCTCTTCAACATTTTAAAGTTGAATTCACCCTGCCAATCCCTGATTTTCAGGAGTTTTTGGCTATCAGCTAGGCGAGCCTGGGCATCTTTTTGCAATCTTTCAATGAGTTTCATCATATGTTCTTCCTTATCCATCTCTTTTCCGTGTCCATTAGAGTTTGTTCCTTCGAATCCCAGGTTGACATCCCTTCCTACCCTTTCGCCCTCTATTTCGGAGGCAATCTGCACCTTTTCCCACTCCATACTTGACATTGGTTAACTGAAATCCTGACTCTCGTTGAACTCTCCACACGCACTGTGCAATTCAATTTGAAGTTTGTCAGGCCATTAAAACCTCACGAACAATCCACAACATTTATAAACCAATACGAACAAGAACAAAAGACGTTTCAACTTCACAAAGTTTTCTGAGCTCTGTCTGGCTCTGCAATTTCTGGGACTTCGAAACTTCCGAATCTCGGTCCACGAAGATCCGACAGTTAAATATTCATAACCCAAGTCACTCTTTTCGCAACTCGCGATCTCGCGAGTTCATGAGTCGAAAACCTTCGACTCATTCCTATAAACGCCGATACCCAAGATGCAACAAGGGTATGGTTCTCTCCTCGCTAGCTTCTGCTATGCATGACCGTAGTCTAGGGCTAAGTGATAGCATTCTTCACTACTCGCACCTTCGTGAGTTGTGGCATCCAACCTTGGTACCTCCCTTTCACGAAACCCCGAGAAGCAATGTTTGACTTTTCTCCTCTCATTCTCGCTACTTCGCGACTTCATGAGTTTCAAGGTTGAGCTCCCATGCCCTTATCTCATGAGTCCCCGAAATCACGATTTACTTTATTCTCCGGGCCCATAGCACAGTTGTCACCCTTCACCATCGTGGCACATGGTACGTTCAGGAGGGTCCATGTCACTTTTAACGACGTCATTGGGTCCCACCACTCTCACCTGTCTTCTCGACTTACTGACACGTGGTATGCATTCATGCGCCCATGTCCAATCCAAGCATGGAATCCAGCGGTTCGATCCCCTCCTTAGATCAACGACGTAGATCTTTTCGGCATGGTTTTTGGGAGTTCGCGTATCACGATTCCCACACTCCTGTGCGATTCAAAAGGGATTTAAACCCTGCGCATACTCTCCAGATCTAACGGTCACGAGGGTTCACCTTCCCTCCGAGCAGATCCTAAGATTCTAATGCTACTGATGTGGAGACCTATTTCCCCGTGGCCATAGACCACACTGACTGCAGTTTCACACACTGCTAAACCTCCTGATCTTAAAAACTCGTCATGTAACTTCTTGACGCTTCGGCAAACCAAGGTCCAAAATTGGCCTTCCAGACCCAATTTCCCTCGCATTCTCGGTCCAAAGACTGCTCCACTGGCCCATCTAGGCTCTGTGTCGAAACCATGGCTCTGATACCAAACTGTAGCGCACCTTTTCTGGCTACCAAGGTTTAAACGCTATTAAAAGAAGACTATAACACCACTTTGTACATAACTCATACAGGTGTTATAGATCCCATGCATTTAAACAAATAAACACATTCTACACAGATTATTCATATGAGTTACTGCCATAACTAACAATCAATAGCATTTCATACTAATTCATATACACAGCGAAAAACATGATAACATAAGCAGTAGAGTCATGCAAAACATGATTAAAACATAATCAGATACTTATGTTTTAACAGTGGTAGAATCCACCAACCAAGTGCAGGCCTTCCATGAACCTCCCAGCCTTAGACCACACTGCTCATCAGCTCAGCAGTGGGTCACCCCCGAGCTGGGACTAAGCTCCACCCCAAGACAGGGAATCCTAGGCTAGGCTGAGGTTACAGGGAAAACAACACACAACCATAAGGAAGGGATTCTCTCCAAGGAACCTCCCATGCTCACTGCCCACAGACCCTC
>JASDQU010308128.1:216317-237151 GCA_032191745.1 Picea mariana | reverse complement strand
AAATCAATCAATCACTTGACATCAATCAATAAAACCATTGGCATCAATGACAACATGATCCAACAATCTCCCCCTTTGGCATTGATGGAAATACCAACATTGATGTCAACACCAATTACCAATTATTGATGTCAACATGTAGATAAGGCATGCTCTACATCAATAGTCATCAAACATATCAATGTGACTATCTCTCCCCATTACTAAACATCAATCACATCAATGTGACCATTTCTCCCCCTTTGACATCAATGGAAAAGGTCCATTCTCCTCTTGGGGATGCTCCCCTTGCTTGAACTCTCCTTGGGGATGCTCCCCCTGCTTGAAATGTCCTTGGGGATGCTCCCCCTGTCTGAATTCCTTTGATCTTTTTTTAAATATAGGGCTCTTTTCTAGGTATGCATCTGATAAATATCTCCTCCTAGAATCATGGGAAGAAGAATGACTCCCCTTAAGGGTATGTCTCCCCCTATCTTCTCTGCAAGATGAACAATATGCTACCATATAACGATCATTGGACCTTTCCATGCATCAAACTCATGCTATACCAAGCATCATGAAGCAAAATATATGTCAACAATGAAATATAGAATCATGAGAAAAATATCAATCAAGTACATCATGTACAACATCCATGTGCATTAACCATGTATGTCAACAGATATCATTCATGGAATGTATCCACCATATGCCAACATGTGCATCTACTAATATGCCAACATGTGCATCTACCAATATGCCAACCATCTGCATCTATGAGTGTACCATCATGCATCATCACTTGCACCAAGCAAGTATATCAACCATGCGTCAACAAGCTATGACTCCCTAATGATATACAACATGACTATCAACTCAACTCACCAACTACATGTATTAATATGTAGCCCAACCACATGCAAAATGCATGCACCATGACATCCAACATATGCTTCCAATAATACATCATAAGGTATATCAATGAAACTCAAATATGTGCTAGCCATGTACCCCAACAAATCAACATCAATCCATACTCATGGGTTAGTGCCATGCACCCAAGATTTATTTTACATCGTCACCTTACATTATCTAACATAGAACAATGAAAACCTACAGCAAACAGTGCCAGAACCTGCAATTAACAATGTTATACTCTGCAACACCGAGTTATACCAACATATCAAGCTGCAATCCATGTGCATTGCCTTTTTCCCAAGTATTTACCACATATATGCGGTCTGCTGCACAACATCTCGTGTATGTATGCGACCTATACAAGGTCAGCCTGCATATGTATGCGATTGATACCACTATCACCCATGTATACCTCAGTAGATGACACTTTTGAACTTCCCTTCAGTATTTCATTCTGTTATGGCTGCTCTATCTTCTTCACCCACTTCTGTAGATGTCCCTGCTCCTCAGAACTTGATCTCTGAGCATCCATCTTTTCAAATATGTCTCCCTTCCTTACTTCATTCCTTCTTCTAGCTATTCTATTTGAAGTCTTCATCATGGACTTTCTTCTTGTATTCCAGCACTCCTAGGATTTGTGGCCAAATCCACTATTATTCCCTTTGATCGTTCTATTGGAATAAATATAAACACTTTCTCTTTAAATTTTCTCAGTTTTATCCCCCTCTATTATCCCTTTGTGGTTCTATATTTAGTTGCATCTCTATGATCATAGCCTCCTAGATTCGCAGATTGGCAGATGCTCATCTTTATCTATTTCTTCACACCATGAGCCCGACCGACCATAATCCCTTTCAATACTTAGCCAATTATCTGACCACCGGATCCTGGGTTTGCAGTATCCAACACTTATGTCCCCTATTCCGTCATATACATCTTTCACCCAAAGAACTTTCGTGACTTGGAATTTATTCTTTTACTAGTGAGAACTCACCAGGGGTTCGAAAAGATTGGCATTAATAAACGAACAATAGATGTTGTTCTGTGGGATACTTATCCCTTTTTCCCTTTTCTTCTTTTCGTCTATTATCATTTTCTAGTTATATACTTAGTCTCCTTTTTATCTTCGCAGGTTCCAGGATTGGTGGGCTGACATGTCTTCCTCTCCATCTATATCCTCACATGACGAATCCGACCGACGATTATTCCTTTCCATACTTAGCCAATTTTATGGCCGCGGTTGTCAGGTTGGCACTTTCGAACTCTATTGCTTCTTGTTCTATGATATGCATCTTGCACTCAAAACTTTCTTGATCTACAATTCCACCACAGACTCCTCGAACTCGGAAGCTTCACTCTACTAGGGTTCACAAATGTTTCAAAGTATATGTCGCTACCTTCCATCCCCACTAACTTCACGCCCTTCCCAATGTACATTAATTATGGTCTTACTAGTGACAACTGAACACACTAGTATGGAACAATTGGCACTCAGACCTCCGCCATATACAAATTGATTGTTGGACTCTGACATTGTCCCCTCTTCCATGTTACATATTATGCATTCAAATGTTCCCAGCGATACAATTTGACCTTCGGGGCCTCACATATTCTGGGGAGACCTTGTCAACCTATTTTGGACCCTCACGTTGGCAAGTTCACGAAATCTCCAATTTTTAGTCATTGTTTCGTGTTCTGACCATCCTCGTACTTCTTTCCAAATATGCAACAACAAAGGTTTAATGCTAAGATTCCATCATGCAACAACCGTAAATATCGTCATTAATAATAAAAACCCTCGAGGACTAACCATCCCTACAAAACTTGTCCAGAAATATGTAGAGAAGATTTTGCCAAGTAATGGGAAAGCTATTACAAATTTCAATATATTAGCGAAAACAATTCTAGGCCAACATTTCCTTATTCCATACTTAGACACTTTTTCGATTGCGGGTTCTCGGATTGACGGCCTCAAAATTTTGTTTTGAATCTTCTGTGACTTGCAAACAATGCCTGGAGTTCTGCGATATAGAATTTGTCTGCTCGAATGCCCCGTCACGAGCCCGACTGCCCGTCGTTCCTTTCAATACTTAGCCCCATGTTGGTTGTATCTCCATGACATTGCACATTTACTGTGTATCGAGTCCGACCTACCGTTTCCTTGTTCCATACTTAGAAAATTTTTCGATTGCAGGTTCTTGGACTAGCGGGCTTAGGATTGTGTTTCCAATGTTCCACGACTATAAAACAATACCTGGAGTTCCAAAATATAAAATTTGTCCGCAGGAATGAAACATCATGCCCTTTTTCATGTTACACGTTATGCGGTCAACACTCCCGAGAGATACAATTTGACCCTTTGGCCCTCACCTCTACTGGTTGTATCTTGTAGCCCTATTTCAAAGCATCACAAACCGCTTTTGATAATTATCCATTCCTTAATTGTTGTTCCTTGTCCCCGCCACCTTCCTAATTCTCTTTGGATATGAAATTCACAAGCTTTAATGCTATCACTTCATCATTCATGAACCTTAAACATGCCATTAATGAGCGAAAGGCTTGAGGAGATCTCCCACACTTCTACCATACACAAATTGACCGTTGGACTCCCATATCACCCCCTCTTCTGTGGTAGACATTTTGCACTCAAGTTCTGAGACATACAATTTGACCCTCGGGAAGTCACGTCTCGTGGGGAACAATTGTCACCCTAATTTTGAAGCCTGTCGAACTGCTTTCCATACTTTCCCATTTCATGGAATCTCTTTCGAGGATCCTTGGGTTGGTGGGTTCACGAAATATCCAATTCTTAGTCATTGTTTACTGTGCCCGACCAAGGTTTAATGCTAACAATTCATCATGCAACAACCATACAGACCATCACTAAAAAGAAAAATCATCGACGAGATAGTGAAATTTAAATGAACCTCGACTCCTTGAATTTAAATTAATTTATCTTCTCTTATTTTCTCTTTTCTTCCCAGAGACAACAAAAAATATCTTTCCATGCAATGGGATATATATTACAAGTTTCAATATATTAGCGAAGAAGAATCTGCCCAGTTGTTTCTCTATTCCGTACTTGAGCCACTTTTTTAATTGTGGGTTCCTGGATAGGCGGACTCATGTTTGCACTTCCATTGTTTCGTGTCCTACAAACATTACCCAGACTTTCGCGATATACAAATTTCCCTCTGGACTGTCCCATCATGCCCTCTTCTATGTTATGTGTTTTGCACTCAAAAAGTCTTGAGACATACAATTTCATCCTCAGGCCCTCACCTCCAACGGTTGTACCTTGTAACCCTATTTTGAAGCCTGCCTGACTGCTTTCGATAATTAGACACTCCTTAATTTCTCTTTCCCATCCACGTGACCTTCGTACTTCTTTATTAATATGCAATTAGTAACCTTTCATGCTAACAACTCACCATGCAAGAATCGTCAACATTGTCATTAATGAGCGAAATGCTAGAGGAGATCTCCCATTAATACACATTAAACTAAGATCTGTAGAGAGTTATATTATCACTTTCTATTTTTCATCTCAAACATGGGTCGTCCCGTTGGCCCGTTTAGGAAATCTTCAATCCTTAATTTCTCATTGTCATATTCACCATGTTCTCACTTCTATGTATGCAATTACTAGTCTTTAATGCTAACAACGCATCATGCAACAACCGTCAAAATTGTCATTAATGAGTGAAATTCTTGAGGATATTTTCCATTCACACTCATTGGACCAATATTTGTGCAGGGTTATATTATTCCTTCCAACTCTTCATTTCAAACATCGTCTGGAGAAAACAAGCGTTCTTGTAAACTTATGGTAGCAGCTTGACAATAGTTTTGTGGAGATACAATGAATATCTTCGGACGTCAAGACTAGAGCTTCCAGTGGTCCAAGGAATACTCTTACTATTCATCTCGTTTCTCCCGGAATGAAGTGATTTGGACCTCTGGAATCGCTCGTGCAGGCTGCGTCCCTGAGGTTTTTGACTATAAAGAGGCGGTCTCTTGGTGCATCGAAAAATATATTTCAAGCCAAATAATTATTCCACTGCACGATCATTCTCCTATTTCTTTTTCACCTCAGGTCTTTCGCAAGATGTTAAGATTGTCAGAGCCAACATTGACCTTCAGCGGACAAGACTGCAAGAAGTTCCTAGAAAAACATGATAACGGGTTGGACCACTTACCCGAGTTCCTCGAAGACCCGACAATAGTTCCTGAAGATATCACAAAGTTACAGGTCAGTTCCTTTAGAAATCCATTATGGGAAATTGCTTGGTTGTTTACAAGAATAACGGGACAGGAATCCATGACAAGCATTTCTCATATAGTTATTTATATTTTGTACTTCACAGTCAAAGAACAATTCATTTTTGATTGGGGAGAGCTAATTTCCATTGAAATTTGTTCCCAACTGTCACGATTTAAAGAATCAAATAAATTTTATATGTCATCCTACTTGATTTTTGCAATAATGCATTGTTGTCCATTTCCAAAATTGTCTTTGTCCAAGAAAATAATCTATGAATTCGACCTAGTAACATTCTGGTACCAGGCCTTGTGGAGGCACAAGGCATCCCATTGTTTTTATGAGTTTTTTAATGAATTTGTCTCAGTTTTCAAAGATTTATTGTTATTAAAGGATGCTCCACGAATGTCTGGCCAGGAAACCAAGTTTTTGGACAAGAAGGGAACACTTGAACAAAAGGAAAATTACAGTGTACTAATGATCTTTGGCTCCAAGGAAAATCATGATTTCCTTCCATGCCACATCATGGACAAGATGTTTGTTATAGAAATAACAAGGAAATACAACCACTGGTTGCATTGTTTCCATGACAAGAGAAAAAAATAGTTCATTCCTCTTCCCTGGAAAGTTGGTCACTTCATGTGGAGAAACTTCAACAAGATTGACGAATTCGCAAGCTATTTCAAGAACTTGAACCTAACATATGATGAAAGAATAAAAGGGTTCGACCCTAATGGGATTTTTCAAGAACATTTACTATCAATTGGATTTAGCAACTCTTTTATCCATAGACACCTGACTGAAGACAAAGACAATGACGACAACACTCTTGCTTCTGAAAATTATGACATAGAGACATTGAAAAGTGTGACTGAATTGTACAGACAATATGGACAAGGATCTAGTGAGAAAAGTGTCCAGTCCCCAACCAACACTCCCAAGAGAACGACATCACGGAGCATTTCTTCAACGAACCACCCTAGTAAGAAAGCAACCCATAAATCTTCAAATGGAGGAGGAGATAAGAACCCTCCTCACGGAAAAATTGATAGTTCTCACAAGCTTCCCTTGACGAAGAAGAGAAAAAACATTGTAGGGAAGGCGGAAGAACCCAAAATTGAAAGTGAGCACATGCAACTTGAAAATGAAATTGAGCACATGCACAAAGTTGACCCGTCCGCGGATGCGATGCACCATAGTTCCACAATGTAAATAGTTGAGACTAACATTTTTGACGAAGATGAATCATTCGTATTCCAAAGCATTGTTTTTGACAGCCAATCTAAAAATTTAATCATTGAAAAGAGAGATGTAATAAATAAGAAAGACAAATCTCATACAGAGATTAAATTTAAGAAAATATGGCCATCCCAAATCTCCCGATTTCACCACGCAACCGCTGATGCTCTTGATGATTCCATTGGAGGAATTGAAGCGGAGAATGCCAGACTAAATGATCGAGTCAAGGAATTGAAGGAGGATTTCATTGCTACCCCAGTGTTTGCCAGTCCTTTAGCAAAAATCGTGCCTGCTACCCCTGTAACCAAGTTAAAAGGATCCTCCAGCCTCCTCGCATCGTGTAGAGCCCTAGTAAAGAAGAACATCAAGAAAAGAATGCAGCTAATTATTGAAGCCTGGGAAACATCACAAAATATAGTTTCCTTTCAAAAGAGGGAAAATGATTTGCACAGACATTTGCAGACGAATTTAAAAAATGAAGAATGTTTTTATGAACAGATGGTGACCCATTTTTCTAACCATGCCATCAACAAATTGGATCTGAAAAGAATACAAGAGGATATCCGCTTCCCAAAGAGGATCAAACAATTAAAATCATGCTGGCAAAAGAAAGTTAAGAGCCTGCAGCTCATTGTCGAATCATGTGAACAAGACATATCAGGAAAAGAAGAATTATTCAGAAACCTAACCCAANAAATGAAGAATGTTTTTATGAACAGATGGTGACCCATTTTTCTAACCATGCCATCCACAAATTGGATCTGAAAAGAATACAAGAGGATATCCGCTTCCCAAAGAGGATCAAACAATTAAAATCATGCTGGCAAAAGAAAGTTAAGAGCCTGCAGCTCATTGTCGAATCATGTGAACAAGACATATCAGGAAAAGAAGAATTATTCAGAAACCTAACCCAAATAGACTTAGTCGAAAGTACCAATGAGGTTCAAGACCCAAAATTAATCATCAAATCCTTGTCCTTGACCAAACAAGACTTCGATGAACAAATTGATATTTTAAAGGGTTTGTCTTTAGAAAATTTTTACGACATCCTTGAATATGGTGAAGATGAGGTCGAGAACTGGCTAGTGGACTATTCAACACACAATGAGGAAATTGAACAGGCTCTGCATAATATTTCTTTGTATCTAAGGAAATTACAAAATGATCTTTTCGACATAGAAATCCAGGATGAAATCAACGTGGCCCCCATGAGAAGCTACATTGAAGAATGGTTCCAACGGAAAATGGACAAGCTCATTGACAAAGGGAAACAACCAGTTGGCACGATTCTAGTGGTCATCGACGACATCAACAAAAACACATCGGCTTCATAGTAAATCTATACTGATCACATCTTGTTTTCTTTATAAATCCAGTTATTCTACCTATTTAAATATAAATCTATAACCAAATACTCATAACTTCCAATTTCTTCTTTTTAGGTCTTCCTCTCTACCGCCGTGCACTTCTTCTTTTTACAGTCCTATTTCTTGTACTTATTTCTTTTATGGGCTGCGGGAGCCCCAATCCCAGTCTATATGGCAAACATATTTAAATTTCTAGAAATATGGAATAGATTCCAAAAATATTTAATAAACATTATTATTTTTTTATAAATTTCAAAGAAAACTAATTCGGGAATGCTAAAATACTATGTTGTATGTCAGGAAATTTTGTTTATTATATTTGAATGTTTAATGTGTGTGATTCGTCGTCCTTTTTTCCAGGAACCTTTGTTGCAAGGCATTATTATTTTTTGATAAATTTCAAAGAAAACTAATTTGGAAATGCTAATTTCTTTTCCTTCAACTATGTTGGATGTCACTAAATTCTGTTTATTATATTTGAAAGTTTAATGTGTATGTTTCTTGGTCCTTTTTTCTAAGTCCCATATTTGAACTATACACAGCCCACGAAAAAACTGCCTCGTTTGCATATTAACCTTGGGGTTCATCTACAAGACAAAGGTCCTATGGTTGACCTGTGACACACTCCCACAAGTCATCCTTTGCATGGATACCACCTATACTTCAAGCTGCTTCCCATGTGTCTTTGCTCGGTCCCATCATAGAAATGAATTTATTCCCATTCCAACCTGACAGGGACTACGCTGCCATGCAACAGTTGTTTACATTTCCAATCTAGTGGGTCTTTCTATGCTTTGAAGTATGAAATGACTAGTTTTCAGTGTCGATTAATTTATATTTCAAGTTTGGTTTGTGTATTTATGCTTTGAATTAGTTGGTCAACTTTTATTTGTTACTAGCTCATCTTCTAACAATAGCTACAATCAAGTAGTTTGACGAGGAGAAGGAGCGCGCGTTAGGGTTTGTGCTGGTGTTGATCATAGTGTGCTCCCATGGCGGCGCCCGGGGGTGGGGAGGCCGCCCCCCCTCCTCCGAGTTCGGTAGAGGATGCCTTTCGAAAACTTGTCAACAGTAACGGGAAGAGGCCGTCCCCTCCGGTGGTTCCAAAATTTATCAAGAAGCTGGAGGAAATACCTGAAATAGCCTTACCCGAAGAGAAACCAATGAAGACAGCTTTGGCATTGGCCCAAAAAGGACTAGTGGGTCAGTTCATGGGTCTTTGGCCATCCACCAAGACTACTGATGACTAGATTCAACGGAATTGGAGGCCAAATCTGGAATATGGAGTAACCTGTTATCCGGTTGGAAGAGGGTTCTTTGTGTTTGAATTTATCTCAGAAGAGGATTGAGACTTAATCTTCAGGAATGGACCCTATTTCATGGGGACGCAGGGTCTATATTTGAATAAATGGACACCCAATTTTGATCCCTTGGTGGACCAGCCCAAGGAAGTGTCGGTGTGGGTCAGACTTCTGAATCTCCCATTGCACTGTTGGGATCTTGATTTGCTGTAGAGAATAGGGAACGAAGTTGGCCGGTTCATTGACAGAGATGACAATAAAGGACAGTACACCTGTGCCAGAATCTGTGTGTAAGTTAATCTCGAAGCAGGCCTCCGTGAAGTAGTAAAACTAACCGTTGGATCCTGGACCCACTTTCAGAAATTGGACTATGAGCACCTGCCATTCAAATGTCGGAACTGTCAAGAGCATGGTCACTTCCAAAGACATTGCCCCAAATTGCAAATCATTGGGAAAGAAGACGTAGAAGGCTGGCAGAAGGTGAAGAAAGGGAAAAACCCTAACAAAGCTAAAAGCAAGGACAAAATGACCCAGGAACCATCAAAGGATGGCAGTTCAAAACAAAACCCCCAAGAAGCTCCAAAGGAAAAGAAAACCCCCACAAGCGACCCAGAAGCCGGGAAAGATCAAACGCCGCTGGTCCCAGTTGCCCCAATCTCTCCCTCCTCGGATTCTAGTTCGACAAAGGAGAATATCAGTTTGGACTCGGACACAGGAGCTGAGACCTCAGAGGAGGAAGACACAGAAGCGAGCAGCCCGCGAGGAATACCAGACCAGCCAAAGCGGGGAAGGAAGACTGAGAAGAAGTGAAGAGAAGAGCAATCCTACAAGGAAGTGGTTCAAGGCTCACAATATACAATCCTAGAGATGGTGAACACCAGATTGGGGGCGAAACTAGGGAAGATATCGAAAGGAGGTCACCCTCCACATCCAAGTAAATAATGCAATATGTCTCCTAGAATTGCAGAGGACTGGGCAGCACCCTAAAAGAAGAAGCCATTAAGGACCTAGTAAGGCTGGTGAGGCCTGAAGTCCTTCTAATTCAGGAGATGAAAATGGAGGAGGAAGCCCTCCTTCGGGCAAGTAACACATTCTAGAAGAAAGGCCCTGGAAGGGCAGTAAGTGCCAGAGGAGCTTCGGGGGGATTAGCAACTTTTTGTGACTCCACAAAGCTTGACCTAGTAGAAGAAGAAGGAACCACCCATTGGTTATTCACCAAACTGTACCATAAAGACTCAGGACATCTAGTAAGTCTCTTCAACTTGTATGTCCCTGTTTTATTTAATGAGAAAAAAGAATGTTGGGACTCTTTAAAAATTTTCCTCAATCGGCATGACCTTGAGAACTTAGTAGTGGCTGGAGATTTAAATGTGACACTCTCGCTGGCCGAAAAGAAAGGAGGGTCCATTGTCTGGGATCCTACTAGAGAGTGGGTTGAAGACCTGACGTTGGACTGGGAGCTGGAAGATATCTCCCCATCCAACGGGAAATTTACTTTGTCCAACAAAAGGATCGGACCAGGTCACATAGCAACCCATCTTGATCGTTTCCTCATCCATTCCTCTTTCCTTACTCTTGGCCTCATGGAGACATCCAAGATTCTCTTGCATTATACTTCTGACCACAAACCAATATCCCTCTCACTCTCTCCTGGATTAGCGTTAGGTACTATTCCATTCAGATTTTGCCCAATTTGGACAGGTCAGGAAGGCTTTCTCAATCTTGTCCATAACACCTGGAACGAACCTATTCGGGGTCCCCCTTTTATTTTTGGGAGGAGAAGCTCAGAAGGCTCAAATTTAATTTAAAGTCGTGGGCTAAAAAGATAGGTTCTCCCATGGATGAAAGGAAAAGAATTCAGAAGCCCTTGGAAAGACATCAATCGTTCATGGAAGAATCCCAAGTCACCCAGGAGCTACTCAGCCGGGAATCTGAGCTCCAAAGGAAGTATCAAAAAAGCTGTAGAGAAGAGGAAATCTACTAGAGAGTCAAATCAAGGGTGCTATGGCTTTGAGATGGAGACAATAACACAGCCTTTTTTCACAAACAGGCCCAGGCTAGGAAAAATTACAATTCCATCAGCGAGATTCAATGGCACAACCAAGTCATTAAGGACTTCCAAGGCATGAAGGAGGCTGCTCACTCCTTTTTCAAAAACCTTTACTCTTCTCTTGATACAGAGCCAATTGACTCGAACTCCTACCCTATATCAGAAATTCCAGCCCTAGTTAATGACAAAGACAATTGGATGCTCAACAGGCCTATCAGCCTTAGTGAAATCAAGAAATCCATCTTCAATATGGATCCAGACAAAGCGCCCGGTCCGGATGGATTCACAGCCCGCTTCTACACTTCATGCTGGGATATAATAAAAAAGGATTTGTACAGAATGATAATGAAATCTTAGAACTGCACTAAACTGGGTGGCATCACAAACTCCTCATTCTTGGCCCTCATCCCAAAAGAAAAAGGTGCTAAAAACTTCAACAGATTCAGGCCTATCTCCCTTTGTAATACGGGATATAAAATCATCACCAAAATAATGGCTAACAAGCTCAAAAGAATTTTGCCGAAACTGATCCCGGAAAATCAAGGTGGGTTTGTGAAAGGGAGATAGATTCTAGACAACATTATTTTAGTCCAAGAAGCCATCCATACCAGCTGCAAGAAAAAAGAGAAGGGCATGGTAATCAAGCTGGATTTAGCCAATGCCTTCGACAGTGTCAGGCATGACTTTCTCTTCGCAGTCATGATGAACTTTGGGTTCAATCAGAAATTTATGGAGTGGGTTAAGGCCTGTATTACAGCCCCTTGGATTTCCCCTTTGATAAATGGTCGACCGACAAATTTTTTCCAAGCCTCAAGAGGGCTAAGGCAAGGCTGCCCTCTCTCCCCCATGCTATATGTCATTCAAGCCTCGGTTTTAAGCTTCCAACTACAACGATGTCTTCAAAACAGAGCCCTCCCAGGTATCAGAGTAGTCCCTAATGTCAAGGAGGTCAGCCATGCCCAGTTCGTTGACGACACCCTTTTATTGGGCGATGCCAACACTAATATAGCAAGGAATTTCAAAACCGAACTTGACCTTTATAAAGATAGATCTGGCAGCGAAATAAACTACCACAAAAGTAAGATTTATGGATGGAACTGTACCCCACATGAGATGTTGCAAATAGGCCAGATTCTTGAGATGGAAGGTACCACAACATGGGACAACTTCATCTACTTGGGGATCCCAATATTCAAAGCCTCATCTAAGGTCACACACTGGCTACCCCTACTGGATAAACTCAAAAATAGGATCAATGCGTGGGGAGCAAACTGGCTCAATAAAGCAGGCAAAGTTATCTTGATGAACTCGATCATTACTAGTCTCCTGATTTACCAGTGCTCAGTTCTTCTCGCTCCCAAGACTATAACAAATAAAATTGATGAAATGCTTCAGAGATTTCTTTGGGAAGGCGGTAGGAATTGTGAAAAGAAGCTCCACTTGGTAAGATGGGACAAGGTCAAGAAGCCTAAGATGGAAGGGGGTCTTCATATCAGAGATGTGGTTGTTCACAATCTTGCCATGGGAGGCAAAACTCTGTGAAATATTATTACGGGGAAAAGAACCTGGAGCAAGAAAATCCTCAGGAAAAAATATTTCATAGGTGATAGAGAGAGATGCCTAGAGAAGCCTGCTAAAGTGCAGAAAGGCTCCCCAATTTTCACTCTATGCAAAAGAGCCCTGCCTTATTTTAGCTCAAAGCTCACCTGGATACCGGGGAACGAGGCAAAAATCAGGATCTGGGAGGATTCCATACTGGGAGAACAACCCCTCACAGGGGTAAGCGAATTAAGGAACATTAAAGATTGGCTCTTGTCTAACAGTTGCAGAACGCTATGGGACATCTCCCTCTGGAAGAATGATGATACTGAATCATGGGAAGGCTAGAATCTAGGGAACTATCCGGACGAGATTAAAGAGGAAGCAGTACTTCTGCTGGATTTCCTACAAGGGAAGTCACCAATTAGTGCCAGATCCAAAGATAAGCGGGGATGGGGTTCTGAATCCGGGATATACAAAACAGCAGGTGGCTATTCTGCAATTCTTTGAATGCCATGGGTCCCTCCCAATCCAGCTCCGTGGAAATCCCTCTAGAATTTTCCCTCAATTCCTAAAGTAGACATTTTTATGTGGACCCTGCTCCATAACAGTATCTTAACCAATGATAATCTAAAGAGGAAAGGCTAGGAAGGGCCTTCTCACTATCCTTTGTGCAACCAGGCAGAAGAAACTACTGTGCACCTTCTCCCTAATTGTGATTTCTCCAAAGAAGCTTGGGGCCTCTTCTTAGGATCGACCTCTGTAAATTTTCCATCCTCTACCTCAGAACTTTTAAGCAATTGGATGTCTCTGTCTCCTTTCAATCTAAGAAAGAAAAACCTCCTCAAAACTATCTGGATGTGGACCCCCAAATTCTTGTGCTAGAAACTATGGTTGGAGAGGAATAATAGAATATTCAAGGAGGAAAGTAGAATGCCATCCCAGGTGGCTATCAAAGCCAGAACTATTATCTCAGAAGCCTTACACTCAAAGACCTCCATCAGAAACTCGACCCCCCTTTTGTTTGAAGAAGAACATTGGATCAAGGAGATCATCCAAACTCAACCAGGCATGAAAGAACCCAAACCCCCGCAAAAAAGGAATTGGGAAATTCGGATGGAGGAACAGGACTTCCTTAATTGGAGATCTTCTCTAGATGAGTGGTGTCTCTTCTTCGATGGGGCCTCCAAAGGGAACCCCGGTCAAGAAGGAGGAGGGGGAATCATTACTGAACCCTCTGGCACAATCCACCTGTCTTATGCCTGGGGTTTAGGACACGTCTCCAATAATCATGCTGAATATTTGTCTCTGTGGCAAGGTCTCTTACAAGCGTTAAAGTTGAATGTCCAGAAGATTAGGATCTTTGGTGATTCCAAACTGGTGGTAGAAGCACTGAACTCCAAGAAGATCCCAAAGGATATTACCTTGGCCCACATGTACACAAAAATCCTCCTCTTTCTGCCGCAGTTTAGGGAATACAAATTTTTTCATATTTTGAGGACTCTTAATGGATAGGCAGACATTGAGGCCAATCGTGGTACCCTTCTGAGTAAAACCCATCTGACTATCAATGGGGAAACATCACGAAAAGCAATTCCCTAAGTTCATGATAGGCCTTGACTTGTCTCTTCACGTGAACAAGCCAACTGTACCCGAAGGGCATTGGATTGTTCGGATCCAACACAGTAATCGTGGGACGGGCAACAATCTCAGCTTAGAGATCCGGCGTCAGCATCTTTCCAGGACGGGTTCACAAGCTGTGGAAGGAAACACAGATTATAAGGAAAACCTTCTGAAGCAAGTCTTCACTTACTCCCTCAGACGCGCGCATTTTCAGAGCATACAGAAGGAGCAGAGATATAGAAGCAGAAGCAATGGATTCCTCTTCCAAGCCACCCCTCTCTCCTCGGGAGAGACTCGACCAGATAAAATCAGAGTTGGAGAGAATCAAAGCATCCACGAATCAAAGGAAATGGGAAACATTGAGCCTCGAAATTCAGGAATTAAGGGAAGAAATAAAAGAAGAACTCCAAGCGGGCCTCAAGGATGTGGCCATTCTCATGGGCGACCTAGGCAATCGTCTATGCAAACTGGAGGAACGGGTAGCAGAGCTGACCAAGGCGATCAACAAGATCTCGGATGCTACAACAGAGGCCATCTCCAAAATTGGGTAAGACAGATCAGAGGTGATGGGCGTTGCTCAATAGGCCTCAGTTCCCTCGATCGATCTCTGCAGAAACCAATGTATTCGCTAAATAGTAGATTAGGATCTTATATGTATGTGATCCACCAGAAACTAGAATTCTGGATTTTTCTCTATAAGAATGAGTGTTTCAAGATGAAGATGGAAACCAGTACAGTAGATCTGAATATGCAATGTAAGGGCCTGGCAGCCCTTCCTGCCAGATATTAAATAAAATTCTCTAACCGTTCCTGTAAAAAAAAAAAAACAATAGCTACAATCAAATTATTATCTGGATCAATTTTGAAGATCTATGCATGTAGATCCATATTCAAATTATTTACTTTTTATAAAGAAAAGATAATAATAAACAATTGTTTGATACAATTAAGCTCCTTGAATATTCCTTTAAAGAGTTTGAATGACATAAGCTAATAATATGTAGTTTCATGGACAAACCCAAACCACATAATTCAATCACTCCAAGACCTCCATTTGCTTTGAATTGGTGTTGATTGGTCAATGGATTCACTGTATCAAACCGGTCAACTACCTCATTGCTTTTGACAAAAAAAAATGGATATTTGGTTAGTGTGTGAAATAAACACAACTTATTATTAGAGATGGCGATAATGAATGAGTTCATTGTATAGACCCATCAACTAAATGTATCAAATAAACACAACTTATTATTAGAGTTGAAGATTTTGGAAAATGTGTGTAATCATTTTACTAAATACATTGGTAATCTAAATTTGCAAAATTTATTTCTTTTTTATACAAGAGATGGTATAAGATATAAAAGGTTTCCATGTAAAATAGTCATCTCTAAATTTGATGATTTTTTTTTTTAATAATAATTGTGTCTAAACTCTTACTATAAAAACATTTTGTCAATTTACCATTTTTCCTATTTGTTATAGTTGAATCTTGAGTGGCCTTAAAATAACTTGTGAACAACACTTTTCCTTCATGTAAACAACACTTTTCCTTCCTGTTGTTCTTGATTCCATGGCTTTTGTGCTATAAAAAACAGTTTGGCAAATTTTAAAATAACCTATTAATAATGACATAGTAGCATTGTCACCGTAATCTTTTCATTTTATATAAGAATGTTTCAAAATAATAAGTGTAATACACTTAGGACAAAATATGGTATATAACTACAAAATATGGTATATAAAAAATTAAATCCATTTCATTGTCTCTCCCTATCAAAACTAGGTTTATGTTAACATGCAATTATGTTAACTTATTATGAATTGACTTAGAATTGTGTAAAAAGAACGTTTGTGCATAAATTCTTCTTCAAATTAACTATGCATGATGGATCAATTTACTATTAGTTTAAAACTTACCTCTTAGTTAATGATATTTGAGTGCTTATGTTTTAGTGCAATGAATGATATTTGAATGTTTATTTACTTGGCCCATTTTAGTGCAATGAATGATATTTGAGTGTTTATTTACTTGGCCCATTTTAGTGCAATGAATGATATTTGAGTGTCTATTACTTGATTCATTCTAGTGTAATAGTGGGTGCTTTTATTCTAATGAAACTTATATTAATTTTCTTTTTGGAATATTCTAATAAACCTTGTATTAATTTTTGTATTAATTTGATTTTTTTATATTTATTTTTTATTGGCTAAGACGTTGTAATATGACATAATTGAGCTTCAATTAAAATACTAGCTAGTATGAAGGCTCTGAAAATGCATTTTCTAATGCAATGGATGTCCTTGATCTGTCATCAACACACCACAAGCTTATTCATGATGGTGATTTGTCCTCTGCACACCACTCCAATATGTCCTCTACACAAGGTTCTAAGGTAGTACACAAACTTATATGTCCTCTACAGAAGGTTCTCATGGTAATACACAAGGTTTTCATGGTGGTACACAAGCTTCTTCATGGTGGTAACTTGCACTAGGGAGTGAAAATGATCAAGTACTTTGTATCTATCTCTTGATCCATTGACTATACCAGCATTGTAATACATCATACCTAAGCAAGTTTTGTGTGCTTCATGGTGGTAACTTGCATTAGGGAGTGAAAATGATCAAGTACTTTGTATCTAAATCATGATCCATTGACTATACCAACATCCTAATACATCATACCTGAACAAGTTTTATGTGAATATTTTTAGAAGGACTTGTAGGAATATTTCTAGAAGGACTTGCACCAACAAACAATAAGAGTGACAAAAGTGAGTGATTGATATCCATAAAGTTCAAGTTTCAAGAAACAATGTAATAATTGGTCTACTTTACTATAGTAATTTCTTCTCTTTTAAGTTTTAACCTATAGTTATGAAAATTGATTTCTGATTGAATCTCTTTTATCCTATAGTAATTTCCTCTCTTTTAAGTTTTAACCTATAGTTATGAAAATTGAATTCTGATTGAATCTCTTTTATCTTAGAAATGGATCTTGCATATTGCAATGCAATGTCTACATTTGATATTATTAATGTTACACACACGTAGGATGACCCTGAAGTAGAATGTACAGATTCCTTAGTTTATCCCTACTACCATTTAATTTTAGAGATTTTTGAGGTGCATATGTAAGTAGACATCAACATTTAGTCCTTATTCTGACTCGTGACGTTTACTAAATTCTAGTGTTAAAGAAGCATACCCTCGGGCTGCATCTGAACTCGAGAAAGTCCCAGGGAATTGTCATTAAGTTTGCAAACGAGCCTCGCCGCTGGTCCACGACTCCATTTCCTCCCTCGCAAGAGCTCCACTTCTTGTGATGGTTGTCGTTATTAGACTCCAGTAACACTCTCGCGGCTGTAAAGTCCATCGTGGAAATCGAATTCTGACCATAAGTATTATTGTGATGACATTGCCATCTCTTCCTCACAATGTTGTGCTCCATCTCAGCTTTTTGTTTAAAATCGAGGAGCTAATCCGCTGTGCTCCATCTCGACTTTTTGTTCTTCATCAATACGGCGCTTAAAATCGAGGAACTGAACCACTATTCTTTTGTTAATATAAAAAGCTTGGTCCTTTGGACTGAATTCTCCACCTCCTTCTCTGGTGTCAAAAGAGATTTTCGCATCATAAGCGATCTTCCGCCTTCAACGTCTTCTGCCTCAACATCCTACCCCTGCGCTTCCGCGATGTGAGCTTCTCTAATGTCCTTATTTTTCTCTGGACACTCGTAAGACTTGTGTCCATTCTTTCCACATGTGAAGCATGTAATCACTCCACCTCTTCCTCTTCCTCTACCTCTAGTATGAGGAAAAGTGTTGTTGTCAGCATAATCTCCTCTCTGCTCAGTATGTTGTCGTCTCTGTTCAATATATTGCCCTCGCTGTGAACTTCCACCTCTCTCAATGTGAGTTTGAGGTTTCTTCCAGTCTTCCTTGGGCTTCTGGGTTCTGTCCTGGGCAACTGACTTGCCTCTGGGCTGACTTCCACCTCGGCCCCTCTGACTCTGCTTTCAGCTCAGCTTCTCTTCATCTTTCAGAGTCATCTGGTAAGCATCTTCCACCGTTCGGATGGTAACCATGCTCATCTCATCCTCGATATCATATCTCAGGCCATTCATATACCTGGAAACCTTCTCATCATCGCTCTCTCGATGACCTGCCCTGATGTTCAGCCTGTAGAATTCCTCAGTATATTCTTTCACTGTCATCAACTTCTGTCTCAGATTCTACATTCTCCTAAACAGAGTAATTTGATAATCCCTAGGGATGAATTTTACCTTCATCTTCGCGATCATTCTGTCCCAGCTCTTGATCTTTTGCTTGCCCTTGCAGCGTCTATCAGCTTGTAGTTCATCCCACCACAAAGATGCATGTCCTTTCAGTCTAGTGACAGCATGCTTGACTTTCTTGTCTTCTTCGACATCTTTGTAGTCGAAGTATGTGTCTAGATCTCTAATCTAGTCTAGAAGTTCCTCTGCATCCAATTTTCCATCATAAACTGGAATGTCCATTTTCGCTCTTGCACCCATCCTGGCAATAGCTCTGATCAAACGTTCGTTTGTTGCATCTTCAGCTGCAACTTTATCCTCACGTTCAGCCTCCACTTCACTCTCTTAATCACTCAGATCCCCTGCATTGATTGTGCGTCTTTGCACTGTCTCCATGTCTTTGAGTCTAGCTCGGAGATCATGCATCTGTCTCTCCATAACTGGATCTGTCATCTGCATGCCTCTTCTCCTTGGTATTTCCCTATCCTTTGGATCGGGTGACTGTCTATCTCTCCTTGGCGGAATGGTGAATTCTCTTTCTCTACTACAGAAAGCAAAGAACCTTTCTATGCTCTGATACCAAACTGACGCAGCATGCGCTCGCAAGCACGTCCGCTCACAGGATATTCTCTTTCTCCACGGCCCCGAATAACTCAAAGGTTCTTCTATTTCCCTATCGGGAAATCTGCACCCACAACAATCTTCGTGCGATCCCCTCTTTGTACTCAGGAGATCGTAACTCATGACTTCGTGGGTCCAATGGTTGAGAGTAGGCCTCTCGAATCCCCGAGACCTGACAACAAGTCAACGCTGACCTTCTCCTATCGGGGTTTTCTCTATTGCAATTTCACCACTCACGATGTCAAGCAACTCACTTTACCGACTCCTGACTCCTGATATGCCGAAACCCCGACACACGCACGAGTTTGACTTTTCGATGCCTTCACTCCATCGGCATTTCAGAATTCGCGGTATCGCGAATCCTGATGTAATTGTTTCGGAACTTCTCGTTGCGAAACTCCGATAAGACATCCCACCTGTCCACCTACCGACTCCTCTGTGGCCCCACACTAATTTTCGATTGGCAATGCCTCCGTCCTGTCCATCCACGTAAAGCCGCAGCCATTAAACTCGAAGTTGAAAAGCTTCTAAAAGCCGGTTTTATTTACCCTGTGGCGTTGACAGAGTGGGTTTCTAACCCCGTACCGATCGATAAAAGGGTGGTAGTATTCGCGTTTGTGTTGATTATCGAGATATCAACAAAGCTTGTCCTAAGGACAATTTTCCAACCCCTTTCGTCGACCAGATCGTCGATGATTGTGCCGGCAGTGAAATCTTTTCTCTCATGGATGGATTTTCCGGTTATAATCAAATCAATATCGCTCCTGAGGACCAACACAAAACAACTTTTATTTGTCCTTGGGGTACTTTCGCCTACCGTAAACTTCCTTTCGGTTTAAAGAACGCAGGTGCTACGTTCCAACGTGCTATGTCTTACGCATTTCACGATATTAAGCATATTGTTCAACCTTATTTGGACGATTTGCCGGCTCACTCTTTACGTCGAGTCGATCACCCTAAGCATCTCCGAGCTATTTTCGTTCGTTGTCGATTCTATCGCATTCGCCTGAATCCGCATAAATGTGTCTTTTGCGTAGAATCAGGCTGTCTCCTTGGTTTTATTGTTTCACGCCATGGGATCCGGGTGGATCCTATCAAGGTCGAGGCGATTCTTAATCTCCCTCCTCCTTCTTCTTTACGCCAGTTACAAAGTTTGCAGGGGAAAGCAAACTTTCTTCGTCGATTCATCCTGAATTACGCTGATATTACTCGGGGTTTTACCCGTCTTCTAAAGAAAGGTTCCGAGTTTGTCTGGGATAAAGCTGCCAACGATGCCTTTGAAGCCTTGAAGTTGTCCCTTACCAAAGCTCATCTTCTTTTTCCTCCGGATTATAGTCGAGATTACTTTCTTTACATAGCTGCGTCCGAGTATACTATCGGCATGGTTCTTGTTCAAGAGGATGATGCCCACGATGAGCATGTTATATATTACCTGAGTCAAAGTTTAACTTCTACAGAAATTAAATACCAACATGTTGAAAAGTTGGCCTTGGCTGTTGTTCAAGCAGTTCAACGTTTTCGTCATTACATTCTTGCCAGGAAAACTACTGTGATTTCACACTGTAACCCCATGCAACATATATTGACTCGTCAATTGCTGGGGGGCAAGTAGTCCAAGTGGATTGTTATTCTCCAGGAGTTCGATTTGGAATTCGATCGT
>JASDQU010308128.1:192374-208676 GCA_032191745.1 Picea mariana | reverse complement strand
AGGGAATGATCCCAAGATATCTGGGAAGTCAACCATTCGAAAGCCAACTCATCCTTCTAGAAGATTCCTTCTAGAAGGATCGAGAACTTATCCATTTTCCTCCTTTAAAAACAAGTTCGCACCCTAAGCTTGAGCACAGTGCGAGAAGTTCGCACCCCAGTTGTATGTAGCCTGCGAGAATTTAGTATTCTCGCAGGAGAGTATATATGCAGCCTGCCAACTATCTTTAAAATATGATTTCTGGAAGATGACAAGTGTAACCTTTTCTCAGGAAAATGAAGAGTTTGATATTCTATCATCATGTCCTTATCATGTCATCATCTTAATGACCAAAATTGTGGATAACAATCTCCCCTCCTGATGTCGACTTTCCATCGTCTCCCATGCCTTCAACTTCTGATGATTTGGATCCGACAGTTGACATGGTGATCTCTTCAGTAGGGCTATTAGAGAATGATTTCCTTACCCCTGTCGTGGCCCTCAACATGTGTTCCTTCCAAAGTGATTTTCTTCCATCCAGTGAAGCTCTCTTGGAATCCATGACCGAGTTTTGTCCCTTGACATGGTGTCCTTCCAGAGAATTATTCTCCTGGAAGCCATGATCAATGAGAATCCAAGAGCACAGTTTTTCTTCTTTGTAGCAAGCTCATTAAAAAATGAAACAGAGGCCTTGATCATAGTTTTCCTCTCTGTAGCAAGCTCGTTAAAAAAATGAAACAGCAATCTGGGGATTGAACCCAGAGCCTTGAGCATAGTTCTTTTCCTGTGTCAAGATCATTAAAAAATGAAACAGCCACCTCTTTTGAACCTTCATTTCATCCACCCTTATCCTTTTTCTCCATCTAGTAGAGAAATTGGTGAGAACCTCAAAGTCGGTGAATGAATTGAATCTTGGAGGGAATGTCTCCAGCCTTTGATGATCATTCTGGAGTTAAGTCACTAGCTTTCAAGCTGGGGGCATACCGATCTTAGTCTTTGTTCTTTCTCGTGCTCATAAATACATGAGAATGCAACCGAGCAACCTTTTATCTCTTTTTTGGGCTCGCATGGATATACAAAAAAGGAACCCCCTAGAGTCGGCTTTAAGCTCTTTTTAGACTCTCTAAACATGAAAATATTGTCGAGTGATCTTGCTTCCTTTCCCACTCGTTAAAAGGTTTGAAAGGGCATCTTTTGAGTGATAATTTATCTCTTTTTGAGCCTCGCGAGACTAACATTACGAAAAAGGACAACATTGGATTCATCTTTAAGTTGTTTTCAGACTCTCTAAATATGAAAAACCACCGATTTTACCTTCTCTGGACTCGTTAAACAATCATACATTGAAGGGCTCATACGGGACCGAACCCTTACTTCTTCTAGTTCATTAAACAAAGGAAGAGGGACTTACTGAAGGTGAGTCATATCGAGCATGTGTTACCATCCTCGAGCTCATTCAATTAAAAAGAGGTACTCATCTATCTGGATGGGGGAAAAATTGAAGGAAGCAAGCCAAGCAGTTTTTTTGAGAACACTACCAGTAGCTCTTACGGTCTCCCTTGAACACAGCACTTTGTATTTGCACACATTTTAATCCACTAAACCTCTACACTGAGCCAATCCTCTGAGTTTATTTTACTCCTTTGGGTCACCTAACGAAGGTCACTGTATCCACTGCATTATCATGTTTTGGTCCATGTCAAGTTTATGTTGTTTTGCCTCAATGTTCAAGGGAATTATCTGCCTCGAGAGTCAGCCATCACAAATATCCTATTTCAATACCCATGTCAGTCCATGTTCATTTGATCTACCAATTACATCTCAGTGTTAGTTTTGTGTCGGTGATGGGGGATACATCAAGGCCCTCCTTTGATGAGTCTGTTCCTTTCGACTTCAGCACATTATCCAGGAACTAGACTTAGAAACCAGTTAGTACCTTGGGACCTGCATGCCTCAATGGTAGGCCTCCTCGCATCCAACAATGGGTTTAAATCATTGACCTCTGGTCGGATGATTCCACAGATGTTCGACTTCATCTCATCCATTCACATTTGTTGGAATGTACTAAAGTACCTTGGGAATCATTGACATCAATGGTGATCTCCCTCGCGCTTGTTAATGGTTTACATCATTGACTGGTAATTAAGTGGTCTCTGCCATGTTCGACATTTGGACATCTATTTACATGGTTATATTTGTACTACATCGGGATCAGTAATAAGACCCTAGGTTAAGTCATCACTCTTATATGTACTTTGCCCAGGTTGCGAAGGAGTTTTCTTTTGAACTATGACACATATATTGTTACATAGATCCACTTTGTATTGGTCATGGCTATGTCTTGTCATCTCGTAGATCCACTGTGTATTCTTCGTGGCTACGATCAGTTCAAGTCATAGGAGTATAGATCCACATTGTATTTTTAGTGGCTATACCTTTTGTCAATATAATTATGGATCCGCAATGTATTTTATGGCGGCCATACCTAAAAATTCTTTATCACTCAAGCATAGGTATGCCTGCCTTGGGTTTGAAACATTTCATAATATTTGTTTGATGGTTGTGTACAGCTTTTTCTGGTTTCTTTGCGTCCATACCCTTGCTCAAAAAAGTCTACAAAATACTTCAGTCATCATCGTCTTCTAACTTCATACTGTGGGGGGCAATCTGTTACACCTCAAAATTACTCACTTTGATAGTGTCGCAAGTGTCATCATTACAAGTGTTATAAGTGCCGCATCTTGTCCGCAAGTGTCACATCTTGACCACAAGTGTTGCAAGTGTCACAAACATCATACTGCCATCTTGCCTATGTTATGCCTCTAACGACATCATAAAGACACTTAAGACACCTCAAAGACTAGTTTTGAAGAAGAGAAATCAGTTGACAAGGAGTACAAACCTTTTTCCACTGAAAGAACCACTAAAAAATGGATTTTGGAGAGGAGCGCTCCCCTACCCATTGTCAGGGAGTGCTGGCGCTTCCTAAGCCTCTTTGGGGGAGTGTTTGAGAGCCCTATTCACCCTTTTAGGGGAGCACTACCCTTTTCTAAGCAAGTTTTGGGTTTGTTGAGACAAATCATGGAAGAATCCCTCAATTCCTGAAGGTGGTTGGATTCGAATAGATGGTCAAGGCATGATCTTATGGAATATCCTCCACTGAAGGAGAGGAATCCTCAACTTATCCCAAATATCTCTCAAGTGGTTGGGCCTCTCCAAGGTTATATAAGGAGGCCTCCTCATGGTGAAAGAGGGATGGAGATTGAGAATTACATCAAACTTATGATCTCATGAGTGAGATGTCATCAAAGCAATCAGTGGAGATTACTTGAGCAAAGGGGTTGGACAAGGAGAACTGGAAGAAGTTGTTGCACCTTCATTCAAAGGATTGTAAGTACATTTACTTGTTCTCATTAATAATCAATGCTTGGCCTGTTTCTTTCAAACTTATGCTTGTTCCATATGAGTTTGTTTGCAGTAGATGGATCTATGTTTGAGCTAATATCAATAGAGTAGGAAGTCCATTGTATCTTTGTTTGTTCTACAGGACCTATCGAGGAGCTCAGGATTGGAGCTCAACCTGGGCTTTGCGAGGACAAATGCCATTAACAAGGTACATAACTTTCTTCTTCTACTTCGTATATTAGCTTGATTAGATCTAAAAGGATGTCAGTGTCCATGTTGAGCACTTTTTTGTCTTGGTCTTAGGAGTCTAGAGACCAAGAGGGAATCCACTTGTCCGCAGGGGGATTCACCTACAACAATTAGGGATAGAATTGTTGTTGTTGGCAGGACCCTTAGGTATAGTAGGAAGTGTGTCTATAGTTTCATTGTCATAACTTCCTAGGAATGAAACATACTTTTATGTGTCATTGGCCATCACATGAGTGTCTTTACCAAAGAATATAACATTGTAATTTTGTATGCCAACATGATTTGTTCCTCTACTTGGCTACAAATTACACCATGTCCATCATGCCATTAAACATAAATGGGTCCTTCAACTCTATGCCAATTCACTTGCATACCTGAAACAATGCGCACCCCATGTGGACTATTCATAGTATCTACTCTATCAATGGTCAAGGAATCTTTTGAATGGATTATGAACAAGCATACACTACACCAAATTAACTCATAATCCACTGTAAGGTTTAAGTAATCCTATTAGTGCCCAGTGGTAAGGTATACAATGGATCTAGGGAACCTTCAGAAAAAACTTCTTCCATAGGCTCCACAAAGCATTAACATAATGTATGGTCCAATGGTTGAATGAATCTACAACCTTATTTCTCAAACAACATCTCCCTCCACTTCAAGTTCAAGATATCATCATTGTCAAAAGAGAAATTAATCCCTAGTAATGCAGGGTAGGGATCTTTATCATGCAATATATTGATAAGATTGAAATCAACATAGGTCTTCATACCATCAAGGTYGACCTCTATTTATTCAATCCTACCAATTCGAAATATCCATGATTARTTTGCCAATCATAATTGTATCAATGAGTACACCAAAMTGATTCATCCCATGAATACCTAGGAATTCTTAGGTAAGATATTCACATCCAATCCAAGATCAAGCATGACTTTCCACACCTCATGTCCACCAATTTATGCATTAAGTCATTATTCCTTCCTTGATCATCACCTTTGTACCTTATGTAATGRTTGATCAATAGTCATGGTAGGTTATCCTATAAATTGGACAARTACTTCTTTCATACTAATCATTTCTTGATCATCTTCTAATATCCACACGAATGTCTTCAAGCACTCCTAGACCTCCTCTTTAGTCATTTTCTCTAGCAGGCTCTMGAATCTATTAAATGGGAGAGTTATGGACCATGGTCTCTCCATGTCCTCTAGGAAAATATCTCATGCAYAGTAACTTCCCTTATTACTTCCACCTCATCCCATAGAAACCCTTTCTACTGCATTGGATCAAATACCACTTTCCATGAAGCTCTATAGATAGGAACTTGATCTACTTCTCCCACATCTATGCCTATATTTCTCCCACCCCAAGTGATAATGTTTATGTCGGTATATGCTCAACTTGACTCAATTACACCAAGGATCTATGGTTCAAAATTAACCATCTCTTCACTATGTTGTCAACTATCCCATGCCTCCTACTTTTCAAACAACTCTGGGCAATCTTTAATGTTGTTCCCAATATTCTAACAGTGGCCACGGTGAGGCTAACATGGTTGAGGATAATTCCATGCACTGTGCCCCACCTCATTACAATTGTAACACCTTGGAAAATGATGGTTTGCATCATTCTTTAATGCTCAATTATCCTAATTATAATTTTGTTGTTTATTCTATCCTCGATTTTCATCTCCCATTGAGTCCATAATGAACATATTCTTCTCAAATCTCTCAATTAGAGAATAAATGTGTGGAAATCCTATGTACAATGAGTACTTGCTTTGAAAAAGTCACAATGCACTATTATACTTCTACAATAGTGGGCAATGATGGGGGTCATGACCTAGATTCCTAATATCTCATAGAGTCCAATATCAACGTTTCCCAACATAATACCCACAAACGGATTATCCATTGCCACAACATATCTCTAGGTCATGGGTTAATCATTATGTAACTAGCATGTATTTTATGCAATGTGCACCATACTACTTCTCTTGTGCTCAACTTAGAATTTACCAAATAGTACTAAGGAACCTATGTAGGTGAGGCAAAGATATATCTATATTCTTCCACTATCTCGGTCGCTTACTTCTATTGTGTAGAAAGACCCTATGCAGAGGCCTTAGTGGTCGTGGTGATCTTCCATTCACCTTCCAACGAAATCATGAAGAGTAAAAATATCATAGCCTGAGAGATTACCTTCCTACACTACTTTTCTAAAATTAAAGAGACTGTGATAGTCATAACTACCTCTAGTACCCTCTAGATTTGACCTCCCAAAGTAATAAGGCACTATGGGGTCTAGACTTCTATAGAACATGATGCTTCCACATATATGGTTGTCCTAAAATAATATCAAAAAAATCAATAAGAACAACATCACACAGTACCTCATCTTTGAAGGAATTGATTTCATAGTGTAGGCAAGATGTGGCTAACTAGCATGAATGTCTCATCCTTGGCTCAACAAACTGATGGTGTATGGCTAGGGGTGTGACACCATCAGTAGCTTCAACCTTTCAATGAACTCTACTAAGATCATGTTCTTCTAGCCACCACTATCAACAATGAAACATATTTGAGTCCCCTTCACCCACCTATGTGAGTGGAAAAGGTGCTCACCTTCTTTAGGCTCCTCTAGTTCCTCTGGCTGGATATTTGTCGTAGCAATGGTAGCATTGATGATTTTTTCCTTTATCTAGATTTGAATCAAATCCTAATACATGATCTAATTTTGATTCTTTCATCTTGAGCAGCAATGACTTCTTGGAGTGGCATTTATCAGTGTTGTGCCAAGCACTTTTGTGGAACTCACACCACTTTCCAATGTCCTTCTTCGACTTCCTATTACCCTTCTTTTATTGTATCTTGGATTGGTAGTCCTAAGGTTGGAAATCCTTGTTTTCCCCTTTATTTTATGAATTTGGGTTGCCTCTACCATTCTTCTATTGTTGCATATTTGCAAAACCAAACTACCTCTTACTCTTCTACTTAAACTTTTGCTCAATCTTGACAACATACCAATAAGTAGCTCCTACTGTGTAGATGTCCAAGAACTCCATGTCTATTTGGACGCACTTGTGTAGACCACTATGGTATTTTAGAACCAAGTGTCACTCAAACTCTCTAATACCCAACTATGAAGACAACATATGGAATATCTTGGTGTAATCCCCAATCTGGTGTCTCTCCTCGCCCAAAGTTGTCCATCTCATGTACTAGTCTTTCTACAATAGGGTAGAATTCCTCCTTATAGGAATSAACAAAAGCTTCCCAAGTGGGTTCTATCTAATAAATGTTCAAACTCATCTCCAATATATTGAAAGCAATATGTGTCCCACCAATCTTTGACAAGGGAAAGGGAATTATGGAGCACAAAGGTGATCTTCTCAATGTAAGTTTTTTTTAACAAAGTAATAASTCTCTAGCATACTTAACCATTTACCCAAATCATTTATTTATATCTAGCATTAGAATAAAGTAATGTCAAAGTTAACTTTTACCTTGAAGGGCATCATACCTCCAAAGTGATTTCTTGTCGAAGGTGCCTCCATTGTTGTTGGTAGTCATCGAAGGATCCGGGTGAAATTATCCATCATCTCATACCTCAACCATGTGAGGGCTTCCTAGAGCAATGGCTTGATAGGATCTCCTACTCCTTTGTCTTTCCCTTCACTCATCATGGGAGATTGCTTGGGTCGATGAGGTGATCTTCACGAAGTTTTATTAGTTCAAGGCCCAACTCTATGTACCTTGACCTTGTCAAGGACATGCATGAAAAAACAACAAAGAGGAAATTTATTTGATACCACTAATCTAGATTATGTGGAGAAAAAAAATGAAAATAGAAATATAGGGAGAATTAGAGATAGTTATTACAAAGAGCATAGTAAAATAGAGAAACCCAAGCTCTATTAATGAATGAAATAGAAAAACATTGCAATATGCAAAGAAATGAAAAAAAAGGCTCTAATGGTGGTAGCTTACTTCCATAGAGATGTGTTGGTTATGCCCATTCACAAGAATCCCCGCAAAAAGTGATTTCAACATAAAGTATAAAACCCTAAGATGACGGGCTTCCAGGGAGCGTCCAATGGCTTCCCATTCCCTTTGGATGACGAAGATCGAATCCTGGCAGAAGAAGTACCGATTTAACCTAAGAAAAGCTCGAGAAAGGTTAGCAGGGCGGCAAAGGTTGAGTGAAGGTCCCAATGGAGGGAGACATGAGTTTGGCAGTAATAACATCAACATACGTAGCTGGTAGAGCAGATCAGGAGTGGGTACGGTTGTTGTACCACATATGTTAGCAGATCACTGAGAGAGATAGATGTTTCATCTACCAGGCTCTTGCATTTACATGGAGAAAATGCTGGACATGCCCCCAGAGATCCTAGATCAGCGTAGGGATTGCCCATCTGACCACAAGGAAAATGAAAAATCGTCGAAAGGGGATTCGAGAGAACAAAGAGACAAGAGAGATGACTGGCCACCACGCGCAGGAGGACGATCAGGTTTTTTCGGGTGATTCCAGGAGTTGAGATCTCTGGTGATTGCCTTGTATATTTGCTGCCTTAGACCAAGTTCGAGCGCCTTCTGTGGCAGTCAATGATTAGTGTTTTGCTGGTTATTTTTCATAAATAAACATATTTTTAAAACTTTCATGAAAGAGGTGGGTGGTTATTGTATCCACTTGGATCAATAAATCTACTTGTTCATGTTGAATCATACACTAGAAAAAAAGAACAAGATTATAGATGCTCAAGAATATCGTGTTGATATTGATCATAATCAAGGATGAGACAATTGGATTCAAATAAGTGAAGCATCTATATGAAAATAGAGAGGCTTTTGAATAGCTCACAAATATTTTTAAGAACCCAACATTTCAATATATGACAATGTATTTTTTTTATTTAATATAAGATAAATATGTATTCAAGGGAAAGGGAAGATAGTTATGCATCCCCAAGACTCAATGAGGGAGAATTTGATCAAAGAATTGCATAATGTCAGGTTAGAAGGACATTTTGGGCTTAACAAGATACAAGCCTTGATAGAGGAGAGAATTTTGGCTAGGTGTGAAGGAGTTCATCATGTCTGTAATGTCAAGTAGGATTTCCCATATTGAAAAAGAAATCAAAATGTAAGATTATGCACTGATAGAGGAGAGAATTTTGGCTAGGTGTGAAGGAGTTCATCATGTCTGTAATGTCAAGTAGGATTTCCCATATTGAAAAAGGAATCAAAATGTAAGATTATGCACACCATTGTCAACATTTACGATGCCTTGGGAAGGCACTGTGATGTATTTTGCACTTGCACTACCAAGAAAACAACATGGATATGATGTGATATGTATTGATGTTGATTAGTTTTGAAAGATGGCACATATTTTTGCTTGTAGGAAGACCAATTATTTGAGTTGTTGGGTGGATATTTTCTTCAAGGAGATCATCTGAATTCATGAATTACAAAAATCAATCACATCAAACAATGACACTAAATTTGCAAGTCATTTTTTGAGGATATCACAGAACAATATGAGAACAAAGATGTAGTCTATTTCAACATATCATCCTTAGACTAATATAGACAAATGGGATTCATGAACGAAAGCTTGGAAAATATTTTGATGTTTAGTTGAAGCTAAGTCAAACAATGGGATTAAGTTAATGAATCTATGAACATTGAGATTTGGCACGAGAATAGTGTATGAGGGATATCAAAAAGGACTCATAGACGTAAGTGACTTTCCAATTTACATGAAGAGGAGTAATGACATAGAAGTTTTGTAGAGCAATTGGAATGGGTGTACATTCATACATGGATAAGAGATATGAGTCATTTGAAGTTGGAAATCAAGTGATGGCTTGCGTAAGGAAGGAACAACATCCATGAGTTCATATGTACAAGCAACTAAACGTGGACAATGTAAATGGGGTTGAATAATTGGAGGAATACAAGATATCTCCCACTCACATTTAATATTGCATACTTGTAAAAATACAAGGACAAAGAGATTGTTGTTGAGGATGATCATGTGAAAATGTTAGGTGGGCTATTACAAAAACAAGTGTAGTTGAATGGGGCAATAAGCAAGTTACATGTTTCACTATGCTGAGATGATGGGGTGCAGGTGGTGATAGGGTATGCATGCCCTTGAAAAGCAATCCAAGATTTTCCAATGCTCATTCAAAGAATAAATCATTGAGGCATATTGAAGTAAGGAAATGTTGAGGAATAAGCCAAAGGAAACTGAACAATTTCCATAGGATAATACCTCTAGGAAACATAATGCTAAGTACAAACACTACATAGAAAAATGGTAGGACATGCAAGATTAATATAGTACTTGGATTTCTAAGAATGAGCACTAGAAATTTCACAAGGGTAAGAATATTGCAAAGGATACAGAGTTAACATAGAGTTAGCACAATATGTATAATGATTTTATTACAAGGGGAAGTTGATGCAAGAGCATCTAAGAAATATTTTACTATGAGTGCAGGTTGCATGCATGATATGGAAGTGTGACATAAGTTAAGGAACATGGGAATGTGCAAGCATGTAGCTTTTGTGTGGAGGAAGAAATCATATTGTGGCATGTGAGGAAAGAACCCAAAAATGATGTCAACATGAAACACAATGATTATAAAGTATAGAAGAACACAATTGATCAAGAGGAGTAAGCATAGAAAAGCACAACAATGAGTGTAATAAGAGAACAAAATGATAATTTAATTTAATTAATTAGATATTAATGCATTAGGGGAAATTTGAGGTCAAAAATGGGCCTCCTAAGGAAAATAATAAAACAAGAGTTATGAATTTTCAAAAGGAAAGAAAGAAAACTACTTTTTTAATCATATTTTTGACTTATCTCCTTATACGTTTACTCAAATTTTAAGTATAGGCACTAGTTGGATGTAGAAATACATTTTTCATCCAATGCTTACCCACTCTGCATACTTTTGATATATCCATAATGACATAAACTCCAAATACATGAGAAAAATGTGTTTATTTTCAAGAAACACATTTTTCCCATGTATTTCAAGTTTATATCACTATGGGTGTATCAAATGTATGAAGAGTTGGTACTTGTTGAATGCAGAATTTAATTCCACATCCAACAAGTTCTTACACTTGACATTTGAGTAAATCTATAAGGATTTAAGTCGAAAAAAAAGATTAAAAAAAATAGTTTTCTTCCTTTCCCTCCAAAAATATTTACCCATATGGTTGACATCATCAACTTGAATCCTATTGTTTCCTTTAAAGCTGATTTTGATAATACATTTCTTGTTTTGAGGCCCATTTTTTACCTCAAAATTCCCCTAATTGTCCACTTAAGGCCAAAGCTATCCCATGGGACTACAATATGTAAGATGACAGCGGAAGACAAAAACACATCCCAGGGAAAAAGAACCTAAAAGAAGGAAATAACTAGGAAGTGTTAGTCCAATGAGATGGGGAACAATGAAGAAGCTCAAGAAGGAGGAGTTCATTGGTCAAGACATGTTTCTCTAGAGAAGAACTTATAACATTCAATATTGTAAGAAATGTGAGATGGGCACGAGACCATGGCAGTGATTAGTTCTACGATGCCTTAAAGTTCTATCATGTGGTCTTGGAACCCATCCATGGGGACTCTTCCTAGTAGTATTAGAGCATTGGAAGTAAGAACTAATCAACCTAGTGCATGTTGGTTTGGGAAACTAGCCTTTGCTAAGTCATCGGTGAAGGTTGCACATATCTTGGAGGAAGAGCTCATCAGAATATAAATATCATAGTATGAAGATCATCAAAATATAAAGTGGTCCTTAGTCTTGAGCTCTAAGGAGTAGATTTGGAAAATACAATTCTTCTGAGGAATATGGTGATTTGTCTCAATGTGAAGTTGGTGGGAGAAAACTCTAACCTAGGTGAGAGGGTCCTTTAGGCTACAAGGTAACTAGAGTATATTATACCCCAAGCACTAAATGAGCCCATCACTAAACTAGAGATACAAGTCTAAGTGGTGCTGAAATTTGGGAAAAAATGGTTCTCTAGGCTTAGACCATGTGGATCAAAAGTATTCTCTATAAATGTCAATACAAATACCCTTTCTTGTCTTTCCCTCAAAGAGATCAAGAGAATCCATTGAAAAGATACACGAGGTTTTTTGTCAATACCAAGGTTAATGAGGTGAAGTAATGAACAAGCTCTCATATACCAATTGAATCGTGTTGATTTTTCAATAGGCAAGGCTTAAGAATGAAGTTCATTCCATCTTTATCATTTTTCTTAAACCATACAATTTGTTGTTCCGACCAATATCACAAGAAGAAACACCATGCACAAGTACACAAGAAGTATCCTAGGAAACCCTTCACAACAAGGGAAGAAAACCCAACCAATCCTTTGCTATATTCTTCAAGAGAAATGCCTCCACCACCAAGAGGTGCACACTTTTCCCAAGAAGATGTACTTGTTGAAATTTCCAAACTCACACTTAAGATATGATTCCTCAATGGGGATTTTACCTTTACTTATATTAGACTGAACCTGTCAACATAAGTGTCTATTGGCACAACAAGGCCAACCTCAATAACTCACAATATAATTAATAATTACTAGATTAATTATTGTTTACATTAATTATCTTTTACATTAAGGTGGGGCCGACCTATACCATTTACATTACAATTAGGGTTACAGGTAATTCTGACTCTTGAAAAATATAGCAAGGGATATCATACACCCACTATTGCTCAGCCACTAGGGTCACATACATAGGGATGTCCATATATCTATATCACTACGTCTCACAGGAGAATCACACTCACTAGTGCTCAACCACTAGGATCACGTTCACTTGTGCTCATCCACAGGCACGTCCAACTCAGCAGATCTTCTTTCCCACTGCATTACACAAGAGAGTCATTTGGAGTTCATCATCTCAACTCTCTGCTCAGAGGAGGCTAATACATCGTTTTCATCTCTATCTCAGAACAATGCACCCAACTCATGGGAATCCACACATTCACATGTGCTCAGCCACAGGCACGTCTAACTCAGCAGATCTTCTTTCTCACTATGTTACACAGGAGAATCATCTAGAGTTGTTCTCAACTCTTTGTAAGGAGGAGGCCAACACAACATTCCAGTTATGTCTCAGATAGGAACCACACACCCAACTCATGGGCTCTCTCTCAGGTCGACTCAATCACTCTGTGTCCTGGAGGATGTCTCACGCAGCTGTAATCATCAACACTCCCTCTTAGCTAGGGAGGCATTTTCCATCAGGCCAAGTCTCGCAGGGAAGTACTCAAACTTTGTCTTGGATGTAGTCATCAACACTCCCTCTCAACAAGAGGTGTATTCTTCACCAAGCTAGTTTTTTGAAGATGTATGCAATCTGCTCGTGTGTAGGAAGGTACTACATGTGTACTTATTTCCTCTGCATCATGTCTCTGAAAATTATATTTTATCTCAACATTTTTCAATCTATCATGAAACACAGAGTTCTCAAAGAGTTTCACACGGCTCTAGTTATAATCATAGAATCCATCTCATGATCAAGTAAATCTGTCAAAAGATTATGAAGCCACATTGCTTCGCACACTCAATGATATATACTTTTCTTTTGTGGTACTCAAGGCCACAAAGCTTTGTTTTCTGTTGCACCAGTAAACCATGGAAAAACAACAATTGAATGTGCTCTTCTGGTCCACTGTACTTTCGGTGCATTCTACATATCCCTGCAAACTCGAGTCTTCACTGGAGGCATATCTCAGGACATATCTAATTGTGCCTCATATATATCTCAATACATGTTTTGTTGTTGTCAAGTGAGTCTGTCTTGGTTGACTCATGGAATGAATAAGTACATTCACTACATAGCACGAATCAATTATGGTGTTAACAAGATACATCAACAATCCAATCAGATGTGGATCAATCTCGTTTGAATCATCATTATTCATTTTCTTCAAATTCATCATTGTAGATTTGTATTCTGTCATACTGAACTTCTTTAATATTCTCATTATATATTTTCCTTGACTCGGGAAAATCTCATCGGTCCTCTGTCATACTTCTTGTCCCAAGAAGTAGTGCATCATACTCAGATCCTTCATCTCAAAATCAGAAGTCAAATCTTACTTGTATCTAACAACAAGGCTTTCTGAATAAGTCATCAAAATCAGGATCTCGTCACCAACACTGTAATAATATAGGTTTAGATCAGCAACACTCTTGCTGAAACCCAAACTCACTAAGAATCCATTCATCCGATATAGTTTCCAACTCATGGATGGTAGTACGGATGGAAGTGTATCGGGCTTACTGGATCAAGTGTCTCATCATAGAAAACTCCCTCTGCTTGTGAGAATCCTCTGGCTATAGATATCTCTTTGTATTTCTTGACACTTCCATCAGCTGCATGCTTGATCTTATAGATCCACTTGGAAGTCACCACAAACTTCATTTCTGGTCTCTGAACAATGTCTTATACATCATTATTTAAGATATACTGGTATTATTCTATTATGGCGTCTTTCCATACTTGTTCTCTTGTTTCTTCTCCAAGACAAGGAGGCTCAAAATCAATGAAGTGGATCATGACTGAAGGATAGCTTGAAAATCTCTTTTCTTTCTCAGGATGTGCCTTGAGGGGCTTGTATGTTCCTATGCCTCCTGCAGAGTTTTGTTGAGCCTAGGCATGCATTTTATTCCTTACTGCAATATCTCTGGGAATATCAACTAGAGAAGCTGGATCAGATGGAGTATTGTATGTCTCCCTTTGAACTATTGAAGAGGGAGAAAGTATTGTCTCGTCCTTCTTTTTATTTTGTTTTGACTCCTTTTGAGTCAAGTAACTCTCTCTGAAGTCTGAAGGATGGAAGTCTTCTTTTATTTGCTTGCTATATCTTTTATGTCTTCTTAACCAACATAATAATCAATGAATAATATTTGGACTCTCGTACCAGGGATAATGGTCCAAGTCATGAGGGATCCTACACTGGAGATAATACCCTTCACTTATTAAGAATGCAATCAATTAATGCTAAAACAATTTACTTGGAATTGTAGTCATGTTCAATTACGTGTTTGTTTTAGAGAAAGTACTTCTCCTCTCTCTTATCTTCATTCTTTTGGGGTGGATATGGATCAATGTCAGCGGTGGAAGCATATTGTCTTCCTTTCTTCCTAGTTGGACAATTTCTTGCATAGTGCCCATATTTGTCACATCTGAAGAACTAAATCTCTGAAACATCTTTTCTATGATTATGACCTGAGGATGATGGAGACTTCTCATCTCTGAATGTTTGTCTGGAGTTTCTTTTGAATATTCCTCCTTTCTTTGTATGAAGTGCAAGAGCATGGTTTTCATCAAGGGAGTCTTCCACTCCTCTATTTCTAAGTCTAAGTTATTCATGAGTACAGTCTGTCCACAAACAATCAAAGGTTGGTAACTTTTCTCTTCCACTAATGCTTTGAAGAAAAGGTTCCCAATGTTTTGGAATATTGTTGAGAGTAGATAAGACACATTCTCTGTCAGACATGATTTCTCCAATGGCACCTAGTTGTTCTTTGATTTTTAATATCTTCGTAAAGAAGGTAGCAACTGTATCACTTTTTGTCATCTTGGTACTTTGAAGCTATCCTTTTAGGGTAAGAGCTCTGAGGGTGTTTTCACTTTCAAACATATCTCTCAGTGCTTCATACATTTCATAAGTTGTTTTCAGGTTGACAATACGAGGTAGGATATGATCTCTTACTGAGTAAATGATTATTTTTCTTTCCTTGACATCTGCTTCCCTTCTTAGTTCCTTCTCTTCATCGGTAGTTGTATCTGGTAAAGTTTTTTTTAACACATTCAAAAGGTCATATTCTTCAAGGGTGACCTGAAGCCTTGACTTCCAGGAGCTGAAGTTGCTTGATCCATCAAGCCTATCTTACACTAAAGTTTTTTTCTTCATTTTTTCGGATTTCTTCCCAAACTCTCGCTAACTGGACTTAGAAAACCTAATGGTTAGGTTGGACTAGTAACCTTAGGTTTTGTTCGGCTTATGACTGCCAACAATGAACTTTGAGAGTGTCATAGGAATACTTGTTGAATTGAAACGTTTCTTCAAGAAGTTGCAGAAACCCTAAGATCAAGATTTTGTAGAAAATTTCGGAACCCTAGAAACCCTAGAGACAAAAACTCAAAATCCTCGGAAATTCACTTTGAATATCTCTGGAGATGCATTGAGGAAGGTCGTACACATTTTTCGAAGTTTCATCCCCAACACCCACGTGTAAGGTGCTGAAAAGGCCAAACAAGTGAGGGTTGTATAGATTTCTGCAGAAACCCTAAAGGTCGTACGGAACTGCAAAAGGAGGACGACTTAGCTTTTTAAGTGCTTGTGCAAGGGTTCTTCAAGACCTGTGCTATGATACCATGTTGATTTTTCAATAGGAAAGGATTAAGCATGAAGTTCATTCCATCTTTATCATTTTACTTAATCCATAAACAATTTGTTGTTGCAACCGAGATCACAAGAAGAAACACTATGCACAAGTACACAAGAAGTATCTTGGGAAACCCTTCTCAACAAGGGAAGAAAACCCAACCAATCCTTTTCTATATTCTTCAAGAGAAATACCTCCACCACCAAGAAAACCTAGCACA
>JASDQU010308128.1:181341-192179 GCA_032191745.1 Picea mariana | reverse complement strand
AGTTACTTAATTTTATTTGAAATAAATTAATAAATTAAAAAACTCAACTTTTTTCTGGTGAAAAGTTGAGTTTATCCACTTAATAACTCAATCCATATTACTTGGAACAAGTTAATGATTGGATAAACTCAACCTCTTGTTTATAAAAATCATTTCTCAATTTCATTGCAATTTTGTAATAAGTTATAGTTTCGTTTTCACTTAATTGATGAAAACTCTTATAAATTTTGATTCATTTTAAAATAATCCAAAATTTTAAAATTCAAAAATAATAATAAAAAATCAAAGATAAACTTTATTTTGAAAAAAATCACTAAAAATTGGATTTATCCACTTATTAATTTACTAAGTTTTATTTTACAATCAAATTAAATTTAATATATTATATATGAAAATAATCTAATATTTTTTTATTTTAAATTTTATTAATCTATATTTTAAAATCAATTATAAAATCAATTAACATATTTTGTATTTAATTATAATAATATTTTAATGCCAATTTTTATCCAGATGATTTATTTTACCATCCAAATAATAAAGATAAAAAAAATTTAAAATCATTTATAAAATTAATTAACATATTTTGTATTTAATTATAATAATATTTTAATGCCAATTTTTATCCAAATGATTTATTTTACCATCCAAATAATAAAGATAAAAAAACAACAATAGACCCGTTTTTTAGATTAAAAAATGGGTTTGAATTCGGCCAGATTTTCAAGAGTAGTTTGAATTTTGCACGATAAAAGTTCTATGTATTTCAGAAGTTTTACCAAGAATTTTGCCAAATTTTAAACTAACCCAAATACTTAGAAAATTGATCAGAATTCTGAATTAACCAAAAATTTAAACCGCACCACCAAAAAACTTTCCCAAAAGATAACTCCAAAAAAATTGCTACCGAATTAGACAACTCCGTAAACGGACATATGCGTCTTTTATGCGCCACTATTTTAAATATATGGATGCATTTATTTATTCATTCATCATTAGCGTTCCTGATATGGCTTCTCGATGCAGATTTTCCCGAATAAAAAACTATTGAAAACTGTTTTTTTCTCGCTGGCACGCAACTCCAATTTTTAGGTGTAACGAACTCTTACCATTATTTCCAGACTCCGTTCTGTCATCGACATCTGCCCAAACCGTTGGATATTAAACACCCGGGATGGTCTCGACGTGCCCATTTATTTCCCAATTTTTGGGGCTCGTCATGGATTGTAACGAGATTCTATTCCTTTTTCAACGGTATCATTATTTCACAAGACTTAATCTAAATTGACAATAGTTGGTTTCATGTTTTAATCGCAAGTGTATCTAACTTGCGGATTGAAAAAAATATATCTAATTTGCGAATTAATATATATATATATATATAAAATAAGTGTTGGTTTTGTCAAATCTCGATAGAGGGATTTGTTAGATGGGTTTAGTTTTGCATGGAGATCGAGGTTCGAAACTGTTGTTATTGGGAGGAGACACCAAAAAATCCAGCCATGATAAGGGTTGGTGTGGCCAAGGTTCGGTGCCATCCCAACTTAGATGCTCCTCGGTCACGGTTTCTGAAGCACCAGCTAGTCCCACACATATCACGAACACACTAGCATTCTTATGTTCATGTAATAAGACCTAAAATTCCTTAGATTGGCTAAGAGATCATATTCCTCAAATGTAAGGAAATACGTTAATGACCCAAGACCTAGAGGCATCTAGCAAGAGTGTCTACCCCCTTATGGATCACCAACATGTTATTTCAGTTCGCATGGTTTTCCTTGAATAATGGTGATGAGTAAACTTGCATTCATGGATAGAAGCCAATGATCGCTTTCCTCACCATTGATTGACAATGGAGTTATGATAGGTTTTTCTACCTTAAAAAAAATAAATAAATAAAAACAAAAATAAAAATAAAACCATCCAAAATAGTCTCTCTCTTGGCTAAGTTCCCACTGGTAAATTGGCTGGATTTTGGGAGTTTGTTTTATGGTCAAAATTTCAGGGTATGCCTTATTCAAAATGGTTTCTATAAGGTCTTCATCTAGATGGGCGCGAAGACCTTTGCCCAAGTCCTAAAGGAGATAGAACTTGGGGTTGCTTTGACACCCAAGTTTGGCAAATGGACTCCTTGGACATGTGGACGCACCAAGGGGCTTTCCCAAATATGAAGTGACCAAGAGATTGGGGCATGCCAGCATGAGGGGCACACCAAGGTTGTGCACGTCAATCCCAAGGGGCATGGCGGTTGACGCGCGCATGGTTTCATTTAGGCGACCAGGTTTGCAAAGTGGCATGATGATTCGTTTGGGTGACCGGGTCCGCGAAGAGGCATGGCGATTCGTTTGGACACTTGGGTTTGTGAAGGGGCATGACACCCCCAAAGGACGCGACAGTTCAATATGGTGAGATTTGGACTGCCTATAAGAGAAAAAGGGTGCACAACCAAGGAAGGGAGATTTGAAAACAAGGAGAGCAAGAAGATCTATGCGGTTCTGAGGAGACGAAGAGAGGTGAGCTCCCTCAAGGAGCCAATTCGCTCTATTTGGGAGGACTTGTGTTGCCTTGAGGTGGATTCGTTGGATAGAGTTGGGTGAACTTCTCTTGGGTTGGTTTTTGGGAAGTCTAGAAAACAAAGGTATGTTGGAGGCATGTGTGAGGCAGAACCAAAATTTGTGAAGTCTACGGAAATGAAGAGACACCAAGCATGTGGTCGAGGGAACATCTGAGGTGCACCACAGGAGGTTGTGGAGATGGTTGCAACAAAGAGTCTTGGTGACAAATCTGTGTATGAGTGTCTTGGTGAGGTGAGGTAATTCATGTGAATTTTTCGAAGTTGTAAACCAATTTGGTAGTGCTCATATTATAACTATTTTGCAATAAAAAAGACTTAGTCGGGTGTTAGGAATTATTTTTTCCGCCCTCACTATATCAATGTTTGTCTTGTTTGTTTCATTGTTGTTCTCTTGGTTTCTCATGTCCATGGATGTGTGCTTAAATATGACTAAGTGTTAAAGTTGTTAACAAAGGTCTTAGTATACAAGAGTTGCACTAGCGTAGGAGTGTGACTCACAGGTTGCCTACAACGGAGTATGGGTATGCTCTAGGTGAAGAGGCATAGTCAAGACGAAGTAACCTTGGTTTTTTCAAGCAGCCAAGCGAGAAACATCGCGGTTGTGCACGCCCTCAAGAGGTGCATGATCACAAGAATCGGCTAGGCACACCATGGGGACATGACGATTTCCTTTTTTATTAAGTTTCAAGAAGTGATTTTGAGAGGAATTTGGATGTTTGTATAGTTATTTGGGTCAAAATTTTAGGGGCATAGTACCTCCATGTCCCTGGGGGTTTTGAGGGCCTTTGAATCTACATAGAACCTTGAAAAAATCTTAAATAACTTGGAACTATAACTTCTCTAGATAATTTGATAATGCATATACAATGTCACATAAACCTAGTGTCTTTACTAATAAGTGCATGAATCAAAGATAAAATATGTTGAAATTTTAGTGAAGAATAAGATAGAAATTTGTGTACTCATTGTTGATTTTTCAATAAGCAAGGCTTAAGCATGAAGTTCATTCCATTTTAGCATTTTACTTAAACCATAAAAAAAATTTTTGCAGCAACCAAGATCACATGAAGAAGCACCATGCACAAGTACACAAGAAGTATCTTGGGAAACCCTTCTCAACAAGGGAAGAAAACCCAGCCAATCCTTTGCTATATTCTTCAAGAGAAATACCTCCACCACCAAGAAAACCTAGCACACAAAATGGTGCTCACAAACCCTAGAAGACTAGCGCCCAAGAGAGGTGCACACTTTTCCCAAGAAGATGTACTTGCTGAAATTTCCAAACTCACACTTAAGATATGATTCCTCAATGGGGATTTTACCTTTACTTATATTAGACTGAACATGTAAACATAAGTGTCTATTGGCACAACAGGGCCAACTTCAATAACTCACAATATAATTAATAATTACTAGATTAATTATCTTTTACATTAAGGTGGGGTCAACTTGTACGCTTTACATTACAATTAGGGTTACATGTAAGTCTGACTCTTGAACAATATAGAAAGGGATCTCATACACCCACTAGTGCTCAGCCACTAGGGGCACATCCATAGGGATTTCCATATCTCTATCTCACTGCATTTCACAGGAGAACCACACTCACTAGTGCTCAACCACTAGGATCACGTCCACCTGTGCTCATCCACAGGCACATCCAACTCAGCAGATATTCTTTCCCACTGCATTACACATGAGATTCATTTGGATTTCATCATATCAACTCTCTGCTCAAAGGAGGCTAATACAACGTTTTCATCTCTATCTCATAACGATGCACCCAGCTCATGGGAATTCACACGTTCACCTATGCTCAGCCATAGGCATGTCTAACTCAATAGATCTTCTTTCTCATTGCGTTACACGGGAGAATCACCTAGAGTTCTTCTGAACTCTCTGTAAGGAGGAGGCTAGCACAACGTTCCAGTTCTGTCTCAAATAGGAACCACACACCCAACTCATGGGCTCTCTCTCAGGTCGACTCAATTAGTCTGTGTCCTGGAGAATGTTTCATGCAGCTGTAATCATCAACAAATCAATCCCATGTTTTCCTTCTCCATAGAGAATTTGAGAGCAAGATATTGATATCCAAGAGACCACTCTATGAGATTCCCATCCATTTGATCATATGTATCATTGTCACCACATGAAAGTTTTTTGATGCAATGAGTGGGGTTGTGACAAACTCTTTAAGAATGATATCATGAAGCAGTGAGTGTAGAGGTGAGCGGTGTTCATGTTGAGTCCTATGGAACCATTTCCAAGATATATAATCCATGTTCTTCCTCATGGACACCATCATCCGGCCCATATGGTTCGCTGGAGGAGTGGAGTGATTAGCTGGAATTGGAGATTGCTCGTTCGCTGTGAAAGAAAGTAGGAGCTGGGCAGGCAGGTAGTTTGCAAGCCCGTACAATCTCAAAGTTTAGGTCTGTGAGCCTGTATAGAAAAGAGTGATTAAGACAAGAAAATCTAATCCTCCAGCTCAGTTCTCCATCAGCAATGGGGTTCACTTATTACGATATTATGCTTCCAAAATAAACACGACCTTCTTTATGAGTTAGAGTTGGCAGGCTAATCTCTTGGCATGAACAAGTTTGGATAAGATTGTGAGAAGCACTTTCTCTATCCTATTTTGGTTTATTCCTTGAAGGTATGGTCCCCAAACCTCACACACATACAAAAGGGAAGGTGTGTCCAATGAGTGAAATAGTGAGATCTATGATCAAATGTCCTGAAATTGAAGGTTAAAAAATTCATGTTCAAGAGTGGTGAGAGCCACATATCCCTTACTCAATATAGCCTATATTGGTGACTTAACCTAAAGCATGGTACAGAGAAGAGGACCCTCAAATATACATATGAAAATACTACTTCAACCTTTTCATCTGTGTAAGTAAAAATGGCATTGTTTGCCTCCCCTTTAAGGATGTTAAGGGCTTGAAGTTTGTTTTCTCAAGAATATCTTGAAGCTTATAAGTGTCATAGAAAGAAGCTAGGATGTCTATTTGTCTCTAGAGGGCCTTCATTTAGTGGGACATGAGGATAATGTCATATGAAAATAGGAGAATAACAATGGAGATGAGTAAGAAACCATATGAGGTACCCAATAAATCTTATATGATTTCCTCTTGCTCGTTAATATAGAGTCCAAAAAGTATAGGAGAATGTTAGTAGCCTTGTTTAACTCCTATAGTGTTATATACCTCCTCTATCACACTAGTTCTCATCTATACTTTGCTAGCAATGGTCCCATAAAGTGCCATCAAAAGTGAGACCACCAAGGGTGGAGGACCTAAAGCCATAAAATCCTATCATCTAACATGTGTTAAGGGACCATTTCAAATGCCTTGTGAGAGTCCATAAAGAAACAATAGAATTTACACTTGTTAGTTTGTCCACCTCAATAATGGAAGTAAAAATAAAGATATGATCATTGTTGCAATAGTTCCTCCTAAATCCTACTTGTCCTTTGGCCTTGAACCTCCTTGTCTATGCCCATTTAAATATTTGAATCTCTAAGAATGTGGTTACAAAGATCTTAACAAAGGTATGGCTAACCATAGTAGTGTGGTAGTTACTAGGATCATTCTGGTCTTCATTTTAATAGATGGGATGGATTATATGGGAGGTCCAAGAAGGTGGAAATCCATTAGTTATCATGCATTTAAACAAGTCAACGATATGAGCTACTAAGACTTTATGGTTATGCTTGAAAAATTTATCTTTGAGATTCTCCACATCATGGGATTTGTTAGATTGAAGCTTAAGGATGGCACATAGGATCAAGCAGTTTGTAAACAAAGGATAATGGATAGGTTTATAGTTGACTAGAATGTGTAGCTAGTTTGGAGCAATGTATATTCTAGAGGCATAGTCAAACCAAGTGGAGAGGTCAGTGATTGCACACACTAGATTGAGTATATATATGTGCTTCTTCAAGAGGTAGATCCTATTTTTCCTCCTAAGAATGATCCTCTACATTTTTTTCATTTGATTTGATTTGGAAGGTCTATGTGTCATTATATGTTTAGTTATGCTATGGACATTTTTACAATATGATTCATACCAAGCATCACGAGGGCAATGGCCATTACTAGTGAAGAAAGAAATGAGGACAAAATGAGGGAAGGTGTTAAGTGTGGAAGACCAAATGGCCTAGGTGAAGTGGAGAGAGCAATCAGTTAGAACATGAGTATCATAAACTAAGAGGAGCCTTGTTTTAAGGAATTTAATGTATTTTTTATCAAGTCAGTGGTTGAAATGGATGATCATAGATTCACAAGGTTGATTGAGGCTAGGATTGGAGAGGGATCAGTCAAGTGGGACCTGTAAAGGCAACACAACATGGTCAATGAGGGAAACGGGTGTTGAATATGCTTGAAGATCTTATATTTTCAACACTAAGGCCCTATTAATAATAACATATTTAATAAAATAAGTGATAGTAGAAAAAGGAAAGCATGTGGAGACCCAAGAATATGGAAAGGATATATTTCCATTAAGGATGACCAAATCATGAGAATTTTGCAAGCTAACTAGGTGCTTGACATAAGGTTTCACTACACTATAAACTAAAGTCCAATGTAAAGCATCCTTCTAAAAACTAGGTTTCCTTGCCAAGGACACTTGTAAGAACCCATGTGAACATTTGAGCCTTTAAGTTGGATAAAGGGAGCTAGATAATCTTTATGAAGACATGTGATCCAACCAAATCCTTTTGAGCCAAGGTGGTGTTTTGATCTATGCATTGATAACTAGGAGTTTCCTTGGAAGATAGGATGTGACTTTGTATCAGTCCAATGTGTTTTGGTAAACCAAAATAGGTTAGAGTTTCTCCTCACATCTTCGAATGAACGTGGTGGGAATAAGATTGAGCCACCATAATTACACATTGTCATTAATGCAACAACCCTAAAACTTAGTGTCTGACGTCATAAGGTGATGAGTTGGGGAGATGCCATGGTCTGGACCAACCTAGGAGAAGGGAACAACTAATCCAAGACTATCTCACTCCACATTACATTACATTTTCCTTCCTTGCTTGCTTCAAGTATTTTGGCCATGTTCTCCTTTAGGTCCCCACATTAGGTTTTGGTTAGGTCTTAATCTAGGTAAATATTTTTAGAGAGAATGTGTAGAGTTCTCCTAGATTGTAATATTTGGGTCTTATAGTGAGGGTGGGAGGTGTTGAATATACTTGAGGATCCTGCATTTTTAATAGTGAGGCCCTACTAACAAAAAAAATATTCAACAAAAGAAGTACTAGCAGTAAAAGAAAAGCATGTGGAGCCCCAAGAACATGGAAAGGGTCTACTTTCGTTGAGGATGATCAAATTTCATGAGAGTTTCACAAGCTAACTAGGTTATTACCATAAGGTGTCACTACTCTATCAACCGAAGTCCAATGTAAAGCATCCTTCTAGAAAGAGGATCTCCTTTCCAAAAACACCTGCAAGAACCTATGTGAAAATTTGAGCCTTTAATTCAAAAAAGGGAGCTATATAATCTTTGTGAAGACATGTGATCCCACCAAAGCCTTTAAAGAAAAGGTGGTGTTCGGATATATGCACTGATAACCAGGAGTATCCTTGGAAGATAGGGTGTGGCTTTGTATCAATCCAACATGTTTTCGTAAATAATATTAAGTTAGAGTTTATCCTCATGTGCTCTGATGAACTTCGTGAGAAGAATAGTGAGCCACCACAATTCCTCATTGTCATTGATCATCACCCCTAAAAGTTAGTGTCTAACGTCATAAGATGAGGGTTAAGGGGGATGTCATGTTTTGGGCCAACTTGGGAGGGGGGAAGCATGAATCGAAAACTCTCTCAGTCCACATGACATCCCATTTTCCTTTCTTCCTTGCTTCAACTATTTTAGCCATGTTCTCCTTTAGGTCCTCACATTGGATCTCAATTAGGTCTTCATCCATGCAAATGTTTTTGAGAGAATGTGTAAATTTTTCCTAGATAATAAGATCTAGGTCCCATCTTGAGTGTTCTTAAACTTTATAGTGAGGAAGTTGTTGTGGGTAGACCATGCCCTCTTTGGTTGGATTTTGTTTCATTTTAAGGTCTTGTGCAAAAATTCCCTCACAACTTCAAGTGGGTTGTCTTGTTTCTTTAGGACCCTAATCCTTAAATTAAAGGCCTCCCATTGCCTTTGTCTTTCTTATTCAAAATTAGCTTGGATCACTACATCTACAATAGGTTGTTTCTAGTTGTGGTTTCCTTTAACAATCTAATACCATGTGGTATCTACCGACTTGATCTTGGATGCAAGTTCGTTATGGTTTTCTATGCTAACTAAGATATTGTATTTAAGAGTTTCAATAACCTGAGAACTATCTTTTATAGATTGGAGATCAACAATAAACTACTCTAGATTTGCAACACTATTTATTTAGGATTCAATTGGTTTTTGTTGCTCTAAGATTCTTTTTGGTAGGCTTGTAATATGTATTTCTTAGGATTCAATTTCCATGTTCTATTCATTCACTATTAAAGATAAATTTGAGAGGTTTCCTTCCAAAAAACCTAGTGTAATAGACTACTCTTCAATTAGTTTATGTTGGGTGGAGATCACTATTGACAAAATCTTAGCATTATTTCTTGAGCAATGCAAACTTGGCCTATATCAATTCTTCCATATTGTTCATCCTCCCTCCCATCATCTTCAAAAGAATTTCTAGCATGGTATATCCAATCGTTTTCTTTCTAACAACATTATTCATTTTGGAATTTTGTCAAACACATCCCATGCAAACTCAACCCGCTCTCCCTATCACATGTGCAGATAAATACACTTAATGTGCACTCCTATTGTTTTTGGTTACTTTCAGAGTGGATTCGCACCTATATATGTATGATTGTGCTCCACATATGATAGTCCCTACGAGTTTCATAACAACTCATAAACTTGTAAATGACATTATATGAATTTATGAGTTCAAGTATTTAGTTAAAACTAGTCAAATGACATGATCTCCTAACCTTCAATGGAACTAGTATGTTTCCTTATCCTACTATAATTTGAACCACAAATACCACTCAACAAGTTTAGATGAATGGTTTGCATCATGGATGTTGTTTCCTTTAACATGGATTACATGTTGTAACATGACCCAACAAACTTTTAAACAATTGAAATATATGAATGATACTGTTGTAATCAATCAACTTCATCAATCAACTTCAGGTCCTCCCATGGAGTTGGAGTCACTTGGAGTTTTTAGCGATTCAATTCGACAAAGTTAGGGTTCGAACAAAAAGGTACAAAACATAGGAACAACATAACATTGAGGTTTGGACAAAGTCATGATTCAAAAACTAAATAAAGCACTAACAAATGTTGAAGGGCCATGATAAAAGAGATGATATGAACAATGAAATTGAATATCAAACAGTTTGAGAAGAGGATAAAAAGTTGGATGAGACAATGTCGAGGAGTCATACATGAACATAAATAAGAGAATAGGCATTAAAAATAAGGTTACCCAATTAAGCCACAAATGGAGTCAATCAAAAGCCAAAGCACTGAGGGGGAAAGTGCTTTTAAGTTATATTCTATAACCTATCTATTATTATTACTAATATATAAATAGAACATTCCCTTCTCACTAGTAATTTGGTTTTATATTATTGAATATATGTGAAACATTCAATACTTGGCATGGTTATATGATAACGTTAAATTTCAATTCACTACGATAAAGATTTAGCACACCACGCCTTGTTAGCATTAAAAAATATTAATTAAAAAATGACAAATAATAACTGAAATGAATAACACCTTGAGTAGACAAATAAATCCATTAAACTCAGTACAAGGAGAATCCATAGAATTTGCTCACGGTGTAGCCTCACTTAGGGTAAGGCTTTTTTCCGTCATGGAAAAGGGAATTATGAAGCCAAACATAGTAACACGTTAAAAAAAAAAAGGGACAAAAGTGATATTTAAGACATTAACAATAGACACTCGAACTCACCAAAAGATTCAAAAGGCGGGAATTCGGGTGCACAAGCATCTAATCAATAAAGGACGTGTAGATACAAGAAAGAGGAATGAATGGATAAGTTGAACTCCGGAATTGGTATATCCTCTTCGTCCATTGGCCGAATCAAGTACAGGTTTTAGCGTCAGGTCGAACACAATGTTGGATCTGAAATTTGAATTGTTTCATATTCAAGGATTTATACATCATCATCCCAAGCAGTAGTTAATGCTTTACAGCAGAGTGGTTATTGATTTCTGTCTT
>JASDQU010308128.1:131125-143012 GCA_032191745.1 Picea mariana | reverse complement strand
TCCGAACTCATGAAGGCCATTATGAATTTTTGGTCATGCCTTTTGGCCTTACAAATGCACCTTCCACATTCCAAGGGTTGATGAAGAGACACCACTAAAGTAGTTAAAGGAAGAGGTTCGAGGAGCATTGCGGTTTTTTTTATTGTAACGCATGCCCAATAAAGGCTGCAGAAGGTAGAGAATAGAGGAGAGGAGAGAGTTGAGACTTTGTTACAATCCAACCTGCACATATTGTAACCAAGCATTCAAATTAATAGAAAGGAACAGATTTCAATATTTATGAATTTTTGTATGAAATGAATGTTTGTTTTGTGCTATCTGTGTGTTTATGTATGTTGTATATGTATGATATATTTCATCTGTAGTAGGAAGATATATTTTTCTATCTTTTTTGAGTTTGAAATATCATTATGGATTCTTTAGGCTATGCAAAGAGTGCACAACATAACATTGGAGTTTTTGTAGCCAATGCAAGGAGTGCGCATATGAACTCTATGGATTCATAAAAAAACATGCCAAGAGGGTGCACCAGAGTGATACCAATTCAGGGGAAACCTCAAGGTTTTTGAATACCTTAAAGGAGAAACTATGCCGATGAAGCACAAGGAGACATAATCACTGAACTGTATAGAGCTCCACTAGGTGGGCATTGAGAAGGTGAAAGCGTGCAAAAGAAGAACTCTTTGTCGAGTTCAAAGAGAATAGTATCAGAGGAAGATACTCATAGAGTTACTGAACACTCTATAGAAATGTTCAGCAAGTTGTGCATTGAGCAAAATTTGTTGAGAAGGCACAAGAATCCCTTTGAGGAATAAAGGGATTGAAATCTTAGAACTTGAGTAAGAAAAATCTCAAGAGAGACAATGCAAGGAGTGCGCGCAGAAGTGAATTTAATTCAAGTTCACAAGCTTAGGAGGGGTAGTGAAAGTTTACATGTAGTGCGCAAGTGTGCGCCAGAGCCAAGGTCAAATTTCATTGTCAAAGCTCAGGAGGAAAAGAGAAGATGAGACCCAAGATAGTCGGGTTCGTAGGAGAAATTTCAAAGGCCACAACTTTTGAACGCTTACAAAATTTCCCAAGTCCAGGAGAACAAACTAGCTCAGGAGGAGGAGAAACAATAGCCATTAGATCAGTTGTGGGAATAAATATGGACCGTTAAATCCACATCCAGACTCCAAAGGAAGCGCATTGAGGAAGAAATAGATCCTAGTCATAGGATCTGTGCGTAGAGGATCAACATTCGTTGGATCCAGGTAAAGTGCATGAGACTTAACCATTTGTGTGCACAGGAGAGAGGACTCTTTGAAGTCTTGAAGTCCTGAAGTGATTAGGGACCATCCATCATCTAGAAGGACAGGTGGCGTAAGATCCACAACTCTGGAGTGAGAGCATTTCAGAAGTTTGTGGTCAAGGAGAAAGCGAAATCGTCGAAGAGCTGAAGTAAATCATGGTCACCAGTTGCTAGAGGGGGTACATGTCAATAGATCAAAGACTTTGGGTGAAGGTGCTTAGAAGGTGAGAGTGTAGGAGTTGAAAACCTTGAAGCCCAAATATCTGAAGTGAATCGTAGTCGTTCGATTTAGAAAGACACGCGACAGAGATCCGTGAGCTCTGGGTGAAAACACTCTGGGAGAAAGTGTGTGTGCAGGAGCTGAGACTCTCGAAGAATAAAGATCCAAAGTAAATCACATTCATCGATCTGTGAAAGACACGCATCGACATATCATCGACTTCGGGTGAAAGCACTCCGAGAGAAAGCGTAGGAGGAGAGTTTGAAACTCGCGAAGCCCGAATAACGAAGTAGTTTATGGCTGTCGATGTATGGGAAACACGCATTGACAAATCATGAACTCGGGGAGAAAGCAAGTGTGGAGAAGTTGAGACTTCCAAATGCCAAAGTCCCAAAGTGGACTAGAGCCATTGATTTTAGGTGGACGGATGGCGCCAGATCTAGAGCTCTGGGTACAAAATACTCCGGAGGAAAGCAGAGAGTGAAAGTGTCGAAGTCCTGAAGCGGATCTCGACCGTTGATTGAAAAGGGGGACAAAGACCGTTGATCTAGTCTTGGTTGAAATTTATGAAGTCCCGAAGTGGACCAAAGATGCTAATTTGAGGAGGACGTGTGGCAGAAGATTTTCCATTTTGGAGAAAAGTCACTCTGGGAGAAAAGGGAGTGTGTTGAATAGGAACTCCCGAAGGATGGAGACACAAAGTTCACTTGAGCTGTCCATTTTCTGAGGACAGGTGTTAGCATATATTCCACTTTGTAAGATATCCATTTTAGAGGAAGTAGGGGTGGAGAGTTTGAAGCTCCCGAAGCCCGAATTGTTGAACAAAATCACGATCGTTGATTTGAAAGGGACACACATCAATAGATCGTGGAAATGTGGGAGAGCGTGCTCCGAAGAAGAGAAACGAAAGGAGGAAGATATCATATGTCGGTCAATAAGGACCTCCCGAAATCAAAATATCCATGGTCGTGCTGAATTGCAGGGATAGAAAGTGATCAGACTTTAAAAATCCTAGAGCGGGCCGCAATCAAAACCACAATATTGCCAAAGGGATACATGGAAATTGGTAGTGAATTGCGGGGAGAAAATTGATGTGGTATCAAACCACTCTTGGCCACCCCACAATCACGTGCTTACATGAGGTCGTAGCCCAAGGTCACATGTGAAGGAAAGGACCTAGCGAGGGGAGCTAGTGTCTATTATTTAAATTCTTCAAAGGGGCCAAGAAAGAACCCACGGGTTTGACAGAACCTACACTTTGAAGGAAATGGTACCTATGTAGATTGATTGGGGTTTAATAAAGGCCCGAAGAGTGGATCTGACTCCTTGATTTAAACGATCCTAGACCGGTAGGTCACGTAGCTCTGAGGGGAGAAGGGGGGTCTACATCAAGTGGTATCAGAGCCAGGTTTTGTTTACAAACAACAAAAAAAGGAGACAAAGATATTTTGATATTGTTAAGTGATATTAAAGATTGAAATTGCTTGTAGACAACAGGAAAAGGAAAGAGAAGAAAATATGACTACATCAAGTAGTATCAAGAGATAAATTTTGTCTGCAGGTTTAGGCACAGGTGAGAAGGTGAATAGAGATAATCTGATGACATCAAATGGTATCAAAAGTTTAATTTCTCCCGTAGGCAGCAGGTGAAGGAGGAAATAGAGTGTGATGCTTTGTAAATATTGTTGCAAGGTGTGCAAAAAATGGTAGTTAACTAGGTGGGATGAAGACAAAGGAGAAAAAATGGCTACTAAAGGCCATGAGCGTGGTCGAAGAGGAGACCACCAGAAGAAAATAAAAGCAGAAATTGACAAGGAGATTAGTGAGATAAAAGCAGAGATGGAGAGGCTAGCATGGAAGATGCAACAGGAAGAAAAGGTACATTGGGCATATGAATGGCCTTTGAAGAGGAAAGCAAAGTGGCATGTCCATATGTTTTTAGATAGAAGGAAACAACAAGTAGTGAGAAAGTGGTCGAGGCATGATGAAAACCTCAGTGGCATAAAGGAGAAAGTGATTCACATCTGTGAACCAGAGATTGGGAGGAAACTCATTGATGAGGAGGAGATGAGATCATATAAATATCTCATGAAATTCCAGGAGGGTAGAGATAAATTATTGGATTTACAGATGGGTGATGAGATGGGATCAAGCCGAGATCTCAAGGACTGCCAAAAGGGCAGGACTGGAATCCCAATTTTCCAAGTGGACAGGAGAAAGATGAGACTGTTTGAAGGTCTCATGAGCTCTGAAGAGAGTTCATATTAGCAAGGGGTGCTAACATATGAAATGGAGACAAAGGAGAGGCCTCATCTGTATGAAGATTCATGTGTAGTTGTAGGCCATGTTAATGAAGATGATGATAAGTTAAATACTTCCATCACAGAGGAGGAGGATCAGAGGATTGTTCTGATCGTTGGGGGAATTCAAATATTCTTGCCAAATAGTCCAACAGAGTCTAGTACAAGTATTGCACATGAGGAGGTGGTGCAACATAAATCCAAGAGAGAGGCCATGGGGCCGAATTCTTTTAAAACTATTTGTGTTTGTGATGCAGGTGAAGCAAAGGAAAGACAACCATAAAGGAATGTCAAAGAGGAGGTGAAGGAGCATAAACTAATGTCTTCCCCAACAGAAAAAGAGGAGAATTCAGATGAATTTCTCACTCAATGGAAGCAAGGGATGAAGATGTTGGAGGATTGGTTGGACAATCTAGAACCAGAAGATGGCTTCAAGGAGATGGTCATATAGATTGCAGGAGAAGAGAATTCAACATAATTGCTCAAAAATTTCAGCCTGGGAGTTGAACAGGAGATGACTGCAACACCAGAGCCTACAGAAGAAGAGGAAGCAGACAACATAGATTTTGCTAAGTTGTATGAGGAATTGGAAGCCCTGGAGAGAGGGGTAAATAAGCAGAGTAGGCATATCCAATAGGTCAAATTGGAAAGAGGTGGAGGAGCATACTAGCCTGGGGAGAAACTGGAGGAAGTTGGAGTTGAACCAACACAAGAGGATATTAAATAAGTCAATATGTCAGAGGAGGAAGCTGAGCAACAACTCAGAGGTGAGACTGCAGAACTGGAGTCTGCAACAGAGTGGCCAACTAGTGCCATAGGAGATGAAGATAACATGAAGGTTCAGACTGATCAGATTGGTAAAAAGGAGAAAGAGCACACATTTCAATGTTCCCAAGAGATGGAGAAAGAAGAGAAATTGGTGGAATTGCTCAAAAATTTCAGCCGAGGAGATAAACATGAGGTAACTGTAGAATTGGGATCTACAATAGAAGGAGAAGAGAATTTAGAGGAATGGCTCAAATATTTTATCCATGAAGCTGAGAAAGAGATAACTGTAGAATGTGAACCTACAACAGAGGAGAGAGCAATAGATAACAAGGGTTTTGTTGATCTGTGTGAAGAACTGGAGGCCCTAGAGGGAAGGGTAAAGATTCAAATTCATCTAGTCCAACAAGTCAAGTTAGAAATTGATGGAAAGGAGATGCAAAAGAATGAGATGAAGGAGAATATCCATCTAGTGGACCAGTTGGACCAGTTGGACAAATAAATAGAGGAGATAAAGAGGTTGATGCTAGAAGCAACACAAGAAGCAGTAATCAGAGAAGTATGGGACAAAAGAAAACCTGTAGGAGAAGCAAGGTAGAAAAAGTAGCAAGGAAAAGGAGTATATGAAAATATCCAAGAGAAGGTATGGAACCCTAGAGGATCTCAACAACAGAGCAGAGGCAGCCATGAGTAGGAGCTCATGATTTTCCTAGCAGTGGAGTACTTGATGAAGACCCCCCTTTTCCCCTCGGGGCTGCGCGACCTCCCAGTCTAGGATCGTTCAAATCAAGGATTCATATAGAATCTTAGGGCATTTATTATACCCCAATCAATCTACACAGGTCCCATTTCCTTCAAAGTGTAGGTTCTGTCAAACCCACAGGCTCTTTCTTGGCCCCTTTGAAGAATTTAAATAACCACTAGATCCCCTCGCTAGGTCCTTTCCTTCACATGTGACCTCGGGCTATGACCTCACGTAAGCACATGATTGCGGGGTGGAAAAGAGAGGTTTGATACCAAACCTCTTTTCTCCCCTCAATTCACTACCAATTTCCATGTATCTTTTTGGCAATACCATGGTTTCATTTGCGGCCCGCTCTAGGATTTTTAAAGTCTGAGCACTTTCTGTCCCCTAAATTAAGTGTGATCGTCGATCTTGTCTTCTCGGGTGGTCCTTCTTGACCGATGGCTGAGATCTGCCTCCTTTCCTTTATCGCCTCCAGAGCACGCTCTCCTAGATTTCCACGATCTATCTACGTCTATCCCTTTCAAATCAATGGTTGTGATTTGATTTGGAAATTCAGGCTTCAAGAGGTTCAAACTCTGCACCCCTACTTCCTATGAAATGGCTATCTTTCGAAGTGGAATATGTGCTAACACCTTTCCTCAGAAAATGGATGACTCAGGTGAACTATGACTCTCGGACCTTCGAGAGTTCCTATTCAACACAGTCCTTTTTCTCCCGTAGTGACTTTTCTCCGAAATGGAATATCTTTTGCCACGTGTCCTCCTCGAATCAACGTCTCTGATCCACTTTAGGACTTAGAAACTTTCAACCAATACCTTATCAATGGTCTTTGGCCTCCTTTTCAATCAATGGTCGAGATCCACTTCAGGACTTCGACACTTCACTCTTTGCTTTCCTCCAGAGTATTTTGTACCCGGAGCTCTAGATCTGGCGCCACGCGTCCACCTCAAATCAATGGCTCTAGTCCACTTTGGGACTTTGGCCTTTGGAAGTCTCAACTTCTCCATGCTCTCTTTATCCCAGAGTTCATGATCTATCAACGCATGTCTCCCACAGATCGGAGACAACAAACTACTTCGCTATTCATGCTTCAGGAGTTTCAAACTCTCCTCCTGTGCTTTCTCCCAGAGTTCTTTCACCCAAAGTCGACAATCTGTTTACGCGTGTCTTTCATAGATCGACGACTATGATTTACTTTGTCTCTTTGGGCTTCGGGAGTCTCAACTCCTACACACTCACTTTCTCCCAGAGTATTTTCACCCGAAGCTCACGGATCTCTGTTGCATCTCTTTCTGAATCGGACGAATATGATTCAGTTCAACTATTTGGGCTTCAGGGTTTTCAACTCTTGCACTCTCACCTTCTAAGCACCTTCACCCGAAGTCTCTGATCTGTGGACATGTACCCCCCCTGGTGATTGATGACTAGGATTTACTTCAACTCTTCGATGATTTCACTTTCTCCTTGACCACAAACTTCTAAAATGCTCTCACTCCAGAGTTGTGGATCTTACTCCACCTATCCTTCTGGAGGCTGGATGGTCCCTAATCACTTTGGGATTTCGTCAAGTATTCTCTCCTATGCACACAAAGGGTTAAGGCTCATGCACTTTGCCTGGATCCAATGATTGTTGATCCTTTGCACTCAGATCCTACGGCTGGGACCTATTTCTTCCTCGACGCGCTCCCTTGGGTGTGTGGACGTGGATTCAACTATCCATATTTATTCCCACAACTGATCTAATGACTATTGTCGCTCCTCCTCCTGAGCTACTTTGTTCTCCCGGACTTTGGAATTTTTTTAAGTGTTCAAAGGTTGTGGCCTTTGAACTGTCTCCTATGAACCCAACTATCTTGGGTCTCGTCTTCACTTTTCCTCCTGAGCTTTGACAATGAAATTTGACCTCGGCTCTAGAGCACACTTGCATGCTACGTGCAAAATTTCACTACCCCTCATGAGCTTTTGAACTTGAAGTAAATTAACTTCTGTGTGCACTCCTTGCACTGTCTTTCTTGATCTTTTTCTTACTCAAGTTCTAATATTTCAGTCCCTTTATTCCTCAAAGGGATTCTTGTGCCTTCTCGACAACTTTTTCTCAATGCATAGCTGGCTGAGAATTTCTACAGAGTGTTCAATAAATCTGTGAGTATCTTCCTCTGATACTCTTCTCTTTGAACTCGACAAAAAGTTATCCTTATGCACTCTTTCATCTGCTCGATGCCCACCTAGCATATCTCTATAGAGTTCTCAATGACTATGTCTCCCTGTGCTTCCTCGACACAATTTCTCCTCTAAGGTATTTAACAACCTTGAGGTTTCCCCTCAATTGTTATCACTCTGGTGCAACCTCCTGGAACGTTCTTTTCTAACTCCATAGAGTTCAGATGCACACTCCTTCTGCTGGCTATAGAACCTCCAATGTTCTATTGTGCACTTCTTGCATAGCCTAAAGAATCCAGAATGGTATTTCAAACTCAACAAAGATAGAAAAATCTATCTTCCTACTGCAGATGAAATATATCATATATCTACAACATACATAAACACATAGATATCACAAAACAAACATTCATTCATACAGAAATTCATAAACAATGAAATTTGTTCCTTTTTGTTAATATGAATGCTTTGTTACAATACGTGCAGGCTGGACTGTAACAGAGTCTCAACTCTCTCCTCTCCTCTATTATCTACCTTCTATAGACTCTACTGGGCATGTGTTACAATAAAAAAAAAACCACGGGGCTCCTCGAGCCTCTTCCTCTAACTACTTTAGTGGTGTCTCTTCACCATCTACAATGTCTATCTACTTCAGAAAAAAAAAAACATAACTCCCACTTAAGTTTCGTTACATTAAAGTCTAGGAGTGAAACTCCCAGATCACTCGAGATCATTCAACTCCCAAGCGTTTTGATCTTCTTTAGTTTTTAATCAGTTCAAAAAAATATTTGTAGGAAAACGCCAGTGTTAATATTTTGAATTGATTCAAAGGCATGTTAAGGCACTGAGCTATCTCTCCACGTGTGCATGATGACGATGCTCCTGCATCAACTTGTATATTTATCTTTAACACTTGGAAGTACTGGTGTTTCTTCCCCGATGGTTCTAACATTCGTAAGCTTTGGTGTTTCCTGTTGTGTGTTGGTGTAGGTGCTTGGCTCATGGACTTGTCACTTTGTGTTTTGTGTAAGTGTTGTCTATCTTGGAGGTTAGGCTCAATAGGCCCAAAACATTTTTTATTAAATGAAAATAATAAAACTCCCCATGGTTGTTTCTCTTGTGACTTGGCAGTTTGTTACATTTTGATGTAGGCTTGACCTCGAGCTTTGATCTACTAAATATGGTATTTGATAGCCAAGTTGGGCTCAATGATCAAAACCCCAAACCATTTTAACATAAGAAGAAAGCCTACATTAATCTTCAAAAAAAAAATTGATAAATATGCTACTGAAACTTCATGTAGCACCATTAAGGCCAAAATTTGATTATAAAAATAAGAGTGCTAACATGGGCTCCACAGGGGATGGAATGCTCCCTGTGAGCTGCCAAGAATAAGTAGAATAGTGCCTGATCCACTGGGCTATGGAGTCATCAACCTCCTTCCAAACTTATGCAACTTATTCAAATCCTGAAAATACTCTGCTGAAAACAAAATAGACTACAACAAACCAAATGCTCAGGAAGCGAGCTTATTATCTACACTACCTACTTCTAACTGTTGAAATAAACTGCTCATGCAAAACTGAACTTCCAATGTAACCAAGTAAGAAATTGGATAACAAATTGAAATCTGCCAATTTTATGCAAGGTCATGAAATCAAGGACTGCAGAGTGTAAATAAAAATCTTGGAGATCATACTCACAACCCAAGAATCCAGCCTTTATGAAGCCAAAAAGACAAGTATAATGACCCCAATTCAACTACATGTAACATGCCATAGGGTCATGAAATTCATGCAAAACTTCCTGATGATCCAAGAGGAAAGACTGGATCAGTTTTAGATCCTCCTTCTAAATGCCTGAGAATGAAAAGAATCGAAGTTGCACATTTCTTCTACTGTTGCCAATATTATTTTTCTGCAAAACAAGTGGTTGTTGCAAACTGTTTTCATTACTGATCATATTTTGTTTGATTTCTTCTGCAAGTCCAGCTTCAGGAATGACAAAAGAAGACTTACTGATTTCTGCAATTTGTTGGTCATCATTTGGTGATAAAGGCATGATCAACTGATTCTGTAGCTCCTTCTTTTCGCCTCCATTTCCTTCCCAAGAATTAGATCCAAAATTATCATATACATGAGCAATGCTAAGAGGTTCCAAAGAAGACATGAAAAACATTTGCTCATGATCATCAGAAAGATATCCATAAAAAATGGGTTGATCATAAAAATATTTTGAATCGTGACATTCAAAATGTTTTGTTTCAAAACGATCTTGGGACTCCGGATGCATATCAACAACTTGATCTTCATTAGAATCATAATACTTATCATAAATAGGTGTATCAAAAAAATGTGCATATGATAAAGAATGGTTTAAAACAATTTATTCATTCAACAAGTGATCTTCACAAAGATCATCAACAAAAAATTATTCATGAGGATGAACACTCTGATGGTCATCAAAACTGTTGGAAGAATAATGAGAACATTATAAACTATCTTTGTTGTTCTCATCACTAAACTCTTCCTGAAAAATTTTGCTAAGAGATTTTAATTGCTCACAACAATTATTCAAGAGGTGCTTAACAGAATAGATTCTCTTATAGTATGAATGAAAAGTGGTATGGAAATCCTTTAGATATGAGATACTAGAGATTGGAAGAGTTTTGTACCATTTTCTCACATCACCATCTAATGAGTATCTGAATATATTCATGAGAACATCTTCATGATAGACATCCAATTGATCTATGCATTAATGAAACTTGACGAGATGTTGTGCAGGATTATCTTCATCCCTTCTGCTAAAAATAGGATGAAAGTTTATGCCTTTTGAGAAAGAAGGCACAAGATTCGGAAAACCAGTAACAACTAAAAAATTGAGAGGTTCAAACATCTGATCCAAGATAACTTCCATGGCCATTGTTGTCCCGTATCATTGAAGTCACCAACATGTTATTCCTTCATGGAGTGGATTCGCCACGGTGAATGATTTGCAGTCTGATATATGTGTTCACTTCTTGTTCATCATCAAGAAGTGAATTTGATCAATGGTGTTCCCTTGGGGGAGATTACTTCATTTCCATCCTTGACAATGGTGCCAAAAGATGTTGGTGCTAGAAGTTGTTCCTAGACTAATTTAGGAACAAGCCTAACACATATTAGAATCAAATTAATTGGGTTGAGTTTTCAAGAAATTTTGAGAGTGATATGTTCAACAATAAGGCAGTGAAGCCATTAGGCATGGAGCCCATTAAATATAATTACCTTAACCTAACATTCTATGGTAGACAATTCAGGATAAATAAGGCATAGATCTGTTCTAAAATTGAAAAGTTGTAAATGAAGAATTCAGGAAAAACACAATTATAGGTTAGACCAAAGCAATGTGATTTTGGTGTAGCTATAGGAAGAACTTGTAATAGCTTAGAAATACTTTCCAAAAATTACAAAATGAATTAAATGTTTTTCATGGTAGCTATTGTAGTAATCCTTACTACAATATCTTCAACAATCACACATCTAATAGAAGAAATCTGATAAAATATGATAACAAAGAAATGGAATTGACTAACTGATCAAAATCTTTATTTATCAGTTGAAGTTCTTTGACATAGAAATAAGACATGTCTAAAATATAACACAGACCTTACATACTATACATCTCCCTCTCAACCCTTCTTGAATCTTGAAAAACACTCTCTCAGATCTCTCGGGTCTTCACGAAATCCCCTATCTCCTTTTTTCTATAACAATTTACAAAATATATAGCATATATGGCTCAAGCCAATTGATAACAAACAACTAAAAATATCCATTATGAAAAATCTTAGCCACAATATTTGGGAAAAATTGTAAGGTCTCTCGATTACTAGAATCTTGAGAGTCAAAAGCTTTGTTTTAAAATGATCTTCTGCTTGATATGGAAATTTCTACCAATCCTTGCAAATATGGAACTGTTATCTTCAATTGATGAATCCCATTCCACCTATAAGGTTTCACTCTTCTTCTACCTTGAAAAAAAGATTTGATTGACTGTTGGAAATTGGGTTTAAGTCTTCCATATGTTGATCTTTTTCCACCTCAAATGTTGTAGTTAAATCCCTCCAAATTTGGAATGTTGTAACTGATTTTGTACTTTGAATCTAGAAATTTGAGGTACTCTGCCACTTGTGTTGTTAAGAACCAAATATCAATATAGCATAGAAAAACCTCAGAAAAAGTACTCAATGCCTTGAAAAAGAGATAATTTCAGATAATAAGCCTCTTCGAGGGGGCAACCTCCTTTTGCCCCACTTAAATGTTCAAGTACAAGATGATTCAAAATGAAAATGTCTCCTTGGTATATATAGGAGACTAGGAGGTATAATTACAACTAATGGCCTAAAGCCGACATAAATA